>JAODAL010004010.1:0-163624 GCA_025379985.1 Phyllomedusa bahiana
GGCCTCTTTTGGAAAAACCCGTGCGTACTCCCCCCCTGCACGGTTTTTTCCGCCCGGCCTTTTTTTTTCAGACCGCTGGCGGCCCTGAGAAAAATAGAGCATGTTCATCTTCCCTTACGGTTTTTGGAAGGAAATGAACATGTCTAAGTGAAGGGGGGGCTTACTCCGCTAACCGCCGGGGAAAAAACCTCCCCCCGGGGGCCATGGCAAAAAAGTGCAAATACCAGTTTTGGGGTTTCCCCCTTTGGGAATTTTCACTAAGCCCCTGTTGGCCCCCGTTAAAAAGTTTAAAAAAACCCGTTTTTAAAATTTAAAAAACCAAAAAAAATAAAAAAGAAATTTCCAACAAAATTTTCCGAGAAAAAGGGGTTTTGCAGCAAAAAAATTCCTGGAAGGTTTAAATGCCCAAGGGGTGGGGGCCAAACCCTTTAAAAAAAGGGGAAAAAAAAATAAGGGGTCCCCCAAATTTGGAACAAAGGGTTTGGGATAACTATTGGTTATTAAATTTTTGATAGTTTTGTTATCTTTTTTATTGATATTTAAAACAGGTAAAAAACAAATTCCCCCACTTTTAAATATATTTTCCTAAAGTTAGTCTTCTACTTTGCTGTTTTATTTAAAATTACTTGAAAAACAAATTGGGTTTTATCCTCACAGGACCCATGACCCCTTTGTTTTTTGTATTTTTTTTTTATAACATTTTTTTAAAATTTATTTTTAAAAATGGGGTTAAAAATTCTTTGGGATAAAATTTTAATATTGCATTTATTAACTTTATAAAGAAAGGGGTAATATCCCGTGGTTTTTTTATGATTTGAAAAGTAAACAATAAACCTTTTACAAAGTTTTTAGATAATTTTTACATTATTTAAATGGTATTTGTACATGGGCGGGCTTTGAAAGCATTAGGGGTTAACCCCAAAACAAATGTAAACATTATATTACTAAACCATTTTAAAAAGACCAAAAAGGTGGGGGGTCTTTGTTTCTGTCCTCAGGAAAAAAAAAAACTTTTAAAAGGGGGTTTCAGGTGTCCCTGCGACCCCCCGTTTTGGGGCCCCAGGCACACCCCCAACCCGGCCCTCGCCTCCCTCTGCCGGGGCCCGGGTGCCCCAGCCCCGGCGCCGGGCTGCGGACCCCCCCCGCACTTCTAAAGTCCACCCTTTAAACCCGCCAGCTCCTGTTTCCGTTTCCGGCACTTCTGGAAAATTTAAAAGGGGCAGGGCCCCTGACCCTAAATTTTAAACCCTGCCTCTTCCCTAGCCGTTGCGAAACGTTGGCCCTGGCCAGAGAGGGAAACTTCCCAAAAGGGGGGGGGGACCTTGTTTGTTTCTACCGGGTTTCCTAAACCCTTTTTGCCCCTCCCTCGACCCCCAATCTTGCCCCCTGTCTCGAAATTTTTCCTGCCCCAAATACGAACCACTGCCGGGCCCCCCCTTTACCTTCGGCCCCGTCCCCCCACAACAAGCCTGCTTCACATTCTTTTAAAGCCCCCAAACCTCGGGGTTTCCACCGCAAGCAATTTGCGGGCAGGGGAACGACCTGGTAGGGAAAACCCCCCGCAGCAAAGTCCATCCCCTTTTTTGGGGGGGCTTGGTGAAAACCGGACCTACTTTGAAATCCGCTCCCTGGCTGGCTTACAACCCCTCCTTTTGGTGGTTTTAGAAAATCCACTACCAAACCTTTTTAGTTTGATTTGGCCATGGATCCCGCCAAGGTTTCCCCCGCCGAGGAAATCGAAAAATCCCCCACCCCGGGCCCAACCCGTTGAAGCAGACGCTCCAAAAAGGCCCCCAGCAACAAACCCAACTTCCCAAAGAAGCAGCAGCTCCTCGCTACGCAGTAGCAGCAATCGGCTGCCGGGCGCCCCTGTTGGGAGCGCTTTCCCGGGATGCCCCGGTCCCCCAAAACTTTCCCGGGTTTTCCAAAGCCAAAGAAAAATTTGATGGGGGACCCAAAAGCCGCAGGGCTTCATCACCCCCGGTTTTTCCCCCCCCACGGGATTTATGGCAGGACAATTCCGTTCCAAAAAGGTCCCCAAAGGAGCCTTTGTGGTCAGGTCCTTCTCTTCCGGGAAAAACCCCGAAACCTTTTGGGGAAAAACCCCCCCTGGGACCGAGGCGATCCCTTTACGCGATCTATGAATGTTTTCCCGCAAAGGGGGTTTTCCCCAGCGTCCCCGAAAGCCTGCCCCGCGGGTTCCCTCTGCCGGGGAACCCGCACTACCGATCCCAGCAAGGGAACTCCCCCGTCAGGGGACCCCACGCGTTCAAATTCCGCACACTTTTTTTCGGGTTGGGCCTGGGGAAGTTTCAGCGCTGTGGCCACCCCTTTTAAAAAGGGGCCCCTCCCAAACCAAAATTTAAAGGGTGCCTCCCCCACCCGGGACCCCCCCGTCCCTTTCCCAAACCCAGCTCATCCATTTGGGGAACCGGAAATTTACATCCCCTTTTTCGGGGGAGAGTTAGGGGGGGTTTCCCCCAAAGTGTTTAAAACCCATCCGAAACCCGTCGGGTTTACCCCGTCTTTCCCGGGTTTCTCGCCTCCCTGCCTCCTTCTCAGAAACCAGGGAAGAGGCCATGCAAGGGGCGACCCACCTGACTCCGCAAATTTTGACCGACGCGTGAGGCAAGCTTTTTCCTCTACGCGGCATTTCCCAACATCTCCTCAGGGTTGCCCACGCCGTCCCACTCCGGGAAAGCTCCCACCGGGCTTCGTGGGAGAGGCGTCCCTAGTGGAGCAATCCTTCCCCCCGGTTTTATCTGCCTTCTGTTAAAAACCACCCCCGGGGCTCGTTTCAAGTACTGCCTTTTTGGGTTTCGGCTCTGCCGGAATTTATGGATGCGCTTTGGTGGAATTCCTTTGGGGCCCCTTAGCCCAAACCCCTTTGGGTCATCTCTTCCGTTATGGGAACTCTTATGACTCCACCCCTTCCCACGGAACCGGTAGTCCAAAAAATCGGGAAAGCCTTACACAAGGAAAAATCGCATTCTTCTTCAAACCCCCTTTTCCCCCTTCCCCTAGGGCTTCCAGGGCTGCAGGTCATCCCCCATGCTCGACGGGAAAGGGCGAAGTTTTGCTTGGGGTCGAATTGCCAGTCTCGCCCTGTGGGCACCTCGCCGGGTGACCCCCATCCTCCAACAGCCCTCTCAAGCTCTTACCGGCTTGCCACAACAATGGGGACTTTCGGGATGTCTTCCGAGAAGCGGGCGGACACTCTACCTCCCCATCGTCCCTCGATTGCCTAAACCTGCACCCCCGGGCTACCCCACCTGGGGGTAGGGTCTACCCCCTCGTACCCAAACTCAGGCTATTCGGCCTACATTAAAAAAAACTACAGAAAGGCTAAAATCCCAAACTACTTCCCGGGGGGGTGCCGGTTCTTCTTTGGGGGAAAAGAAAGAGGTTCCTTAGACCCTGCTTCACTACCCGGGGGCTCAAAAATCCCCCATCAAAAACCCTTTCCTTTACCCGATTTCTGAACTTTTCTTTCCCTTTCCGGGACAAGTCTTCTCCAATTTGGGACCTGCGGGGGGCCTATAATCTGTCCGGGATCCGAGAGGGCGAGAATGGAAACGCCTTAAATACTCTGAGGGCCTTTGAGTATTTGTAGCCCTTGGGGGCTTTGTAAAAACGCGCCGGCAGTCTCCAAAAATTCGTCAACGACATCTTCGAGATTTTTTTTGTCTGCGTGTTGCTATTTGGGATGCTTTCGGGTGTTTTTCGCCGAATCGGGAGACCCCCCAGCCGTGCGCCAGGTCCCTAAACCCGCGTGAGAACCACTCTATGCCAAATTTAAAAAGTGCTTGTTTCCCCCCCAGCCCACACTCCCTTTTTTTTGGAATATCCTCGACAAACCCCCAAATAAACCCCACAAACTCTCCGCCTTCTACACTGGCCAGACCTGTGGGCCTCCGGGCCAAAAACACCCTTTTCGGGGCTTTGCAAATACTACAGGCTTTCACCCCACATTTCCCCGACGTTTGGGGGCACCATTGGGGCTCTTCCAAAAAGCACCCAAACCCCCGAAACTGGGGCCACCACCGCTGAAAAGCCTTTGCCAAGTGAAAACACTTTTGCCTTGCACCTGTTTTTTGGTAGCGACCTGAACAGAGAAGCCCTTCTTCTTAGAAGTAGAGCCTTTTCCGGGGGGCTGGGCCTCCCACCCAAAAGGGCCCAAAGGCAAGACTCGGCCCTTTGGGGTTCTTTCCAGAACATTTTCACCCGAGAAACATCCACGGGGATGGGGGACTTTTTGGCCATTAAGCTCGTCTGGAGGAGTGGCGCCACCTCCGGGAGGGGCCGTTCCTGTAAAATATCACACAGCCCACAAAACCCTTTACCCCAGTCAGCCCCAACTCCCCCCCCGCCCGCAAGGGGCTCTTTCTTCCCCCGGTTTAATTATTTTATCCATTTCCGACCCAGAAAAAAAATGGCCATCCCCCTTTTTCCCGGGCCTCTGACTAAGGGGGAAAAAGGAGGCCATTCCTGGCAAACCCGTACCTCCGAATGTCTATACACACTCCCATACCCCTTTTAAAACGTACTCCTCCAGTAAACGTATGTGGGGGCCCTGCACTCCGGCAAGGATTCTAAAATGGGGCCACTGCTCCTTATTGCGGGACACCGGGGGGTGGGGGAAGTCTTGTGCGTTGATCTACGGTTCTACTGGTGGCCCGATCCCGCAAAGGGATGTAAAGTTTTCGTGGAACCTGCCCCACCTGCGCCCCAAAAAATCAAGGCCTCAAACCCGGGGTTTACCCACCCTTCCGGGTTCCAACCCGGGCCCTGGGCCATTTTGCCAGGATTTATCACCGATCGCCTCCTCTGAGGTAAACTTTTTATTGGGGGTCATGACCTTTTTTTCAAAAATTCACATTTTCTTTCCCCTCCCGGGTCCCCTTTCTCCCCACCGCCGCCTATTTTTTAAACATATCTTCCGTCTGCATGGCTTCCCCCCCATTTTTGTCTCGGATCGGGAGTTCAATTGTCTCAATTTTTGGGGGGGCCTCTGGCCCTCTCCTACAAGGGAACGGACTTCTCTTCCGCGACCACCCCAATCAAAGGGGCAAGTGGAAGAGTGAACCAGTCTTGGTACCTATCCCCGCCATTTCGTATCCGCAAGAAAACCATGATTGGTCTGGTCTGTTGCATGGGCGGAGTTTCTATAATTCTCTTGGGCTCTGATTTCCCCTGGGGCGTCCCCCTTCTTCATCTCTTTGGGCGCATCCCCCCCACCCCCTTTCCTTGCCCCGCCCCCCGTGTCCCTGCGGTGGGTATCTGGGCCGCGACCTTCTGCCTTTGGGAAAGGGGAACCCCCAATCCTGTTTTCCCGGGCCCCGGTCCATGAAGGCCCAAGCGGGGCAAGAAAAGAAACCCCCCCCTTCCTTTGCCCCGGGGATAAGGTATGGCTGCCTGCCAATATGCCGCTTTTAAATCCCCACTACAAGCTGGGTCCCCTTTTAGGTCCCCGAAATCCTCAGCGGGGCCATCAACCCGGGGCCTACAAGCTCCGGGTCCCTCCCCAAAATATGCGCATCCCAAAATCCCCCCAGCTCCCTCTGAAAACCCGGCATCCAAACCGTTTTCTTTGGTCTGTGGTTCCCCCGTAGCTGACTCCACCAATTTTTTGCCGCCAAAAAAATTTTGGGGCCACGAAGACGGTTTTGGGGGAGACGTTTTTTTGGTCACTGAAGGGTTTCCGAGGAAAGTTTGTGGGGGCGGGGAAGAACATCCGATCGGGGGCTCTTATCTATTTTTTTGCGGGCCCGAGAGAAGGGGGGGGCCAAAGGGGGGGTTGTTACGGGGTCCCCCGCGACCCCCGTTTCGGGTCGAGCACACCCAACCCCCACGCCCCTCTGCGGGCACCCCGGCACTTTTATGTCCCACTGCCTCGCCACGCTCCTGTTTTTTCCCCCGGGGCGCGCTCCGCGGCCGGGCCGGGGGGGGGCCCCGCGCCCCAGAGGGCGCACGGCACTTCTGGAAAATTTAAAAAAAAATGGTCTAACCGGGCACTGACCCTATTTAAACCCTGCCCTTCCCCGCACGGGCTGAATCGGTTTTGCCCTGTGCCCAGAGAGGAACGTTTTCCCGAAGTCTTGTTTTTTTCACGGTACCGTACCTTTTGCCTCCTTTCCCCCACCAGAATCATTGGGCCGCCGTCTCGACCTTCCCTGTCCCCCACTACGAACCACTGCCCCTGCACGACCTTTTGCCTGCCCGAAATACGACCCTTCACCGATTTTGTACCGCCCAACACCCCGCGCCACCGCAAGCAAGTCCGTCAGGGGGAAGGGCCCGGTAGTAATCCCCGCAGCAATCCATCCCCTTTTCGGCGGCCTGGGGAAAAAACCGGGCCTACTTAACCCCCCGCTCCCTGGCGGGCTTACTCCTTTGCTTTTGGTGGGCAGAGGAACCACTACCATATCCGTCACAAAGGGGGGCAAATACGCTTTTAAAAAAAACCACAGCCAGCTTCAGACTTACACGTTCTGGTTAGGCTGTGGGTAGTTCTATAGCAATGTTTGGAATATCAGCTCTGCTATTTCTAGCTGATCCTGTTACAATAACATGGCTGCACAAGGCTACGGAGCTCAAGGGTTAAAACTTGTTAATAACTTAGATAAACAATCTCCTCAGCAGGAATTAACTCATCATGGTTGAAAGGCAACTTAGAGCAATCCAGCAGAAAGAAAGCAAAAGAAAAAGTGGTACACCAGGGGTGGTAAAATCTACTGTATCTCATAAACAAAGCAAAATAAAAAAGCAATGCTTTGGTAACATCTCACCCTTTTTTCCCGCATGTTAAAACTAATATGTGGTGAGAAAACTTCTTTAATTAATTAGTTAAAAGACTCCTCCATTAAAGCAGAGTTTCTAATGTGTTCATAACTGATTGGCTCTGTGCTCTACTCCACATCTCTTTTTGTATGAACTTCTATAAAAACAGTTTGGAGGCTTGGTCTTGAGAGAGAAAGCAGATTGCATGGACACTGAAAACTTCTTCTGTGTTTTGACTCTTCTTTCTCAAGCATGCTATACTAATTAGAAAATGAACAGCCTTACCAGGTGCCTCATGTCTGACCTAAATTAATACTCTGACAATTTTAGATTGGACTTTGATTGTGATATTCATTGAACTTGTTATAAAGGAGATGTCTGACTACAAAAAGAAACAAAACTTACCAACAGTTCCCAATCATATACAGTAACACAAAGTTTACATTTATTTCAATTTTAATCCCCGCTCTCCAGTGCTGAGCTCTGGTGGTTGGTCCAGTCTCAGTGGCCTTGGTATGAATATGTCGTTCTATGGACATCACCTAGGTTGGATTGTTGTGACCAAGATCCAATGGAACAGCATGTGAACACTTATGTCACTGACTTGGTGCAGCGGTCACATGCTAACTGGAAGTAAACAAGTCAGGACCAACTGCTGGTGCCTCAAACTAATTTGTATATAAAAGGTGGTATTCTTATATTTTATACATAGTAGATATGTAAGTTTTTTTTTCTTTGTTTTAATAAGTGGACAACCCTTTAGGATCCACTCTATTATCCATTGCGCTGTCAATAGTTGTTCTAATTTCCTGTAAAGTGCTATTGTTCTCAATACAGTTTTTGACCTATCCTATTTCCTGTCCACATCTGTCAGTGCGTCGCCTGCCCTTCTGTCCGCCTACTGTTTATATATGACTTCTGCCTATACTAACTTCACTTGCCTGACTACACTTCCTGTCTTCTGCTTTGCTATATGTTTAGTATAGTATTAGAATAATTTGCATTTGAAGGATTTAGTGCGGTTACAGTGAGGCCACACAAGCGTCCAGCCACATGTGGCTAAAACTATTGGTGGATGTGGGTAATTTCTTATGTTAATGGTCATATAATATACCAAGTAAACCAGAGGCCATTAAAACTAATTTGTAAACTTCATAAAGCTATTTTTGGATTTTATATTTTGGTCTTTTCCTCCCTGCTTTCCAAGAGCCATAACGTTTTTGTTTTTCCATCTACATAGATGTATACAGGCCTGGACTGGCAATCTGCCCTACCAGGTAGATTTCCTGTGGGCTGCCAGCTTCTGGAATGTGCATACAGTTGAAAACTATAGAGGGGCAGTGAGCCGTCACTTCCTGTGATGCTGACTAAACCTACAGGCTGAAGGCAAAACCTGCGGCCTACAGAAGTGATTAGTGCAGATGCAGCAATGTCATCACACCTTCTGTTGTGCTGTGTCTCTTAGGCAACAAGCCTAAGACACCCTGCTTTTGGCCTTTGGTCTAAAAGATGCTGGAAGCAGTGTCCTGTCATAGTCAGTGTGCTGACATCACACCACCAATGCGGGACTTGCGTCTTGGTACTTGGGACTGGGATTTTATTTAAGTAGTCAAAGATGACTATTCTATTTACAATAGGGGACTACTACAGAGGACTTCTATATGTACCTGTTGACAGGGGACCCTACCTACCTACTTGGCGCTTGTTGAACTACCTACGTTGAGGGGGCCTATATACCTACCTAAAGAGAGTTTGTATACTTACCTAATGGGACTTATATACATAACTACTTGCTGGGGGCCTATATAACTACTTACCTGCAGGGGGCCTATATAACTACCTATCTAAAAGAGGTCTATATAACTAACTCCCTACACGGGGCTACATACCCACTCACAGGGGCGCTATGTACATACCTACTCGGGACTTATTTACCCGCCTACCGAGGACCTATATACCTACATACTGGTTGCTTCTATGCCTACCCATAGAGGGCCTCTATACCTACCTACAGGGGACCTCTATATTTACCTTTTTACAGAGGGCCTCTTTACCTACCTACAGGAGGCCTATATACCTACCTAATTTGTATCCATATAACTACCTACAGAGGGAGTATATATCTACCTACAAAAAACCTATATACCTGCCTACAGGGGGCTTCTATACCTACCTCTAGGAGAACTATATACCTACATACAGGGGCCTATATCTCTACCTACCTACTGGGGGTCTAAATGCCTACCTACAGAAGGCTACATACTTACCCACCTACTACAGGTGCCTATATACTCGTCTACTGAAGGCTCATATACCTGCCTACCTAATGAAGGGCCAGCATACCTACCTATTGGAGGGCCTCTATGCCTTCCTACCTACAGAAGGCCTTTATAGCTACCTACAGAGGGCCTATATACCTACCTTCATGGGGCCTGTGTACCTTCCTATAGGGGCCTATATATACCTACCTATTTGGGACATCTATTTGCCTACTGTGGGGCCTTTTTACCTACCTACAGTATGCCTATATACCTACCTGGAGCCTATATAATTAGCTACTTACAAAGGGTCTATAAACCTACCTGTAGGGGGCTTATATACCCAGCTAATGGGGTTCTATGTAACTACAGGGGGCCTATATACCTAGCTACATACTGGGGGCCTCTTTACCTACCTACTGTGGACCTATATACCTATCGACCTACTACAGGGGGCCTATATAACAACCTACCAAGAGCCTATATTTCTAGCTACTTACAGAGGATTCATATATCTACCCACTTAGTACAGGGGAGCTTTATACCTACCTATCTACAAGGGGCATATATACATACTTACTGGGGGACATACTTACGCGTGGTCTATATATCTACCTATCTGCCTATATACCTGTCTACCAACTGGGGGTCTATAAACCTGCCTACCTAGTGGGTGGCCTATATACCTACCTACCTAAATGGGTGGGCCTATATACCTACCTACTAAATTTGTGGGCAATATACCTACCTTCTTGAGGGCTATATACCTACCTACCTTCTAGAAGGCCTATTTGGCTTCCTACCTAATGAGGGGGCTATATTACTTACCTAATGGAGGGCCTACCTAATGGAGGGGCACATATATCTACCTACCTATGAATGTGGGGCCTATCTACTTGCATAATACTTTCATAAGAGTGGGTCTACCTATCTGCCTACCTATTTTGGAGGTTTGCCTACGTACTATATGGTGACACAAAAAAGAATAAAGCTGGGTGCACAAGTGGAAGTTCCATAGCTGTCTGGGGGTACTGTTACTGTTAAGGCGAAAAAAGGCGTCATTAATACCATTTGGGGCGCTATGTATGGGGACAGAGTTGGGGCACATGGAGGGTGGTGCTGGAAAAATCAGGAGTCTATGATGTTTGTGTGGTAAATTTTGCAGAAACAAGTTGTAGCTGGAAGAAGACATCATAGAGGTCTGGGCCAGATGGAAAAGAGAACAACTCCCATCAGAAAAGACATCTTCTGTGAGTCACTGAATGTCAGTAGTTACTTTGATTCTTTGTTGAATCTGTGCTATATTCACTGTAATGTGGTGGTTACTTAAGGTGGTATCTGACCGAGGGCTGCCATCAGGGCAGTACAACCGGTACTGCTCTATGGGGCCCGGCCTATCTGTGAAGCCAGGGAGGTCTGCCGCCGGCGGATTCCGCCCCCTTGCTTCACAGCAGCTATCTTAATTGTATGCACGTCCTTGCGACGCACGTACAATTAAGATGAACGGCGATGCAGGGAGAGCTGTCATCGCACCGCTTGCCGAGCTTCCTGTTCTAGGCCCCAAGCCTAAAGCAGCAGGCTTGGGGCCGGGAACAGACGGAGACGCCGGGGGAGCGCGGAAAGGTAAGTACTTAGTTACAGGGGGGCCTACAGTACAAAAGGGACCTTAAACTACAATAGAGGGGTCCCTAAACTACAACAGAGGGGGCCCTAAACTACAACAGAAGGGAACCTGAACTACAACAGAGGGGGCCCTAAACTACAACAGAGGCCCCTAAGATACAGAGGGGGCCATAAGCTACCTGCAGTGGTCTCTAAGCTATCTACACAGGCCCTGAACTACTTACAGGGGGCCCTAAACTACAGAGGGGTAATTATTACCATTTGGGCCACTATAGATGATAGATGGGAAGTTTGTAAATGTGGTGCTAGTCAGTATATGGTTTGATGTTTGGTGGTATTATTTGGTCTTTGTATATTGTTTGGCAATATTGGTCTGGGTATTTTGGTTTGGTCAGTAACATTATAGTGGTGACGTGGTGATCATGCAGTGGTATTTGCTGGACCTTGTATACGAACTGAGCCACAAAATACAGATAAACTGGACATTGTAAAATCCAACAAGAACAAAATCCAAAAACAATGGTGCAATTGCATTTTTTTTCTTGTGACCCCAGAAGCAAATTTTTCTTTATCTGTGGTGGTGGTGGTCGCGGGGCAGTGGTATGGCAGAGGGTTCGGCTGGGAGTAGGGGGAGGGGTTCAGCTGGGGGGTGTGGAGCAATGGGCAGAGCTTGGAGCGCAGAGTGATGGGTGGGGGTGGAGACGGGGGCAATGGGCAGGGCAGCAGAGGGGGTGCTCAGACGCTCCAGCTATGTGGGGCCCCAAAATTTCTGATGGCGGTCCTGATCTGACCACTATGTGGTCACTACATGGCAGTATTGTAGGTTATATCAGCGCTTGTATTGTTGCAGCGTACACTTGTCTCTGATTGGAAAAGCGAGTGTACACCTGTCCCTGAGCATGTGATAAGTGGTTTCTCTGCACCACTTTTACTTTCCTGCTTGTGTTGATGGTGTTGTTTATTTTAGAAAGTGGTGAGGCACGTGATCAAGGCAAAACTCGGAAGCAAATATTATATATGGACTGCTGGTTTTTTTGGCAGGGCTGCTTTTAAGTTATAGTCTGGCCCTGGACATATGAGAGCTTGTTTTTTATGGGAAAGGATGTACTTTTTAATGCTTCCACTGACTATACCGTGGGATGGAACATGTAAAAAAAAAATGCCTGTTAGCTACCAATCTTACCAGTCTTCCAAACTGGTGGTGCTATAATAAGCACTAGTGCCAAATGGAAGTGCCTATGCTGATGTTATCCATATATATTTGGACATTGCCGAAATTTTTTTTTTACCTATTTACTGAAAACACTCAAGTTATAGTTACAGTATATAATGGAAATGGACATAAAGTCCAGACATAGCTTTCATTTGAGGGTATCCACATTAAAAGTAGATGAAGGGTTTAGGAGTTTCAGCTCCTTAACACGTACCACCCTGTTTATAAAGGGACCAAAGGTAATTGGACACTTGGCTCAAAGGCTGTTTTATGGGCAGGTGTGAGAAATTCCTTTGTTATGTCATTCTCAATTAAGCAGATAAAAGGCCTGGAGTTGATTTGAGTTGTGGTCCTTGCATTTAGAAGATTTTGCTGTGAAGAAACCATGCGATCAAAATAGCTTTCCATGCAGGTGAAACAAGCCATCCTTAAGCTGTGAAAACAGAAAAAAACCATCTGAGAAATTGCTACAATATTAGGAGTGGCAAAATCTATAGTTTGGTACATCTTGAGAAAGAAAGAAAGCACTGGTGAACTCATCAATGCAAAAAGACCTGGACACTCACAAAAGACAACAGTGGTGGATGACTGCAGAATAATTTCCAGGGTCAAGATAAAACCCTTCACAAGAGCCAATCAAGTGAACAACACTCTCCAGGATGTAGGCATATCAATATTCATCTACCATAAAGAGAAGACTGCATGAAAGTAAATACAGAGGGTTTACTGCACAGTGCAAGCCACTCATAAGTCTCAAGAATAAAAAAGGTAGGTTGGATTTTAATAAAAAAAACATCTAAAAAAGCCAGCACTGTTCTTTGAACAGATGAAACCAAGATCAACCTCTCCATGAATGGAAAGAAAAAAGTATGGTGAAGATGTGGTACAGCTCATGATCCAAAGCATACCACATCATTTGTAAAACACGGCTTGGGCATGCATGGCTGCCAGTGGCACTGGGTCACTAGTGTTTATTGATGATGTGACACAGGAAAAAAGCAGCCAGATGAATTCTGAAGTATTCAGATACATACTGTGTGCTCAAATCCAGCCAAATGCAGCCAAACTGATTGGTCAAAGTTTCATAATACAGATGGACAATGACCCAAAACAAAGTAAAAGCAACCCAGGAGTTTATTAAAGCAAAGAAGTGAAATATTCTTGAATGGCCAACTCAGTCACTTGATCAGGTACAAAGGCGGGCAACAAAAATAATAAAAGGACTGGGTGGACTACAGTACCCAGAACGATTAGCAAGATTAGGGTTATTTAGTTTAGAGAAAAGACGGCTTCGGGGGGACATAATAAATATGTTTAAATATATTAATCGGTCAATATAGAGATCTATCTCAAGATTTCTTTATACCCAGGACTGCATCTAGAACAAGGGGGCATCCTCTACGTCTTGAGGAACGAAAGTTTCTACATAAACATAGAAAGGGATTCTTTACTGTAAGAACAGTGAGACTATTGAATTCTCTGCCAGAGGGACTTGTCATGGTGAATTCAATAACGGAGTTCAAAAAGGGTTTGGATGCATTTCTGGAGCATAATAATATAACAAGTTATAGTGTCTAGGATTCAGGAGAGGGGTCATTGATCCAGGTATTTTTCTGATGCCAGATTGGAGTCGGGAAGGAATTTTTCCATAAAATGAGGACAATTGGCTTCTACCTCATTGGGGTTTTTTGCCTTCCTCTGGATCAACACCTTAGCACAACAGGCTGAACTGGATGGACGTCTTGTCTTTTTTCGGCCTGACAAACTATGAAACTATCTCAACCCAATTGAGCCTGCATTTCACTTATTAAAGACTAAACTTCAGACAGAAAGGTCCACAAACAAACAGCAACTGAAAACTTCTGTAGTAAAGACCTGGCAGAGCATTAAAAAGGAGGAAACACAGCATCTGGTGATGTCCATGAGTTCAAGACTTCAGGCAGCCATTGCCTTTTCAACCAAGTATTGGAAATTAACATTTTATTTACAATTATTTAATTTCTCCGATTACTTTTGAGCCCCTGAAATGAAGGGATTGTGTTTAAAAATACTTCAGTTCCTCAAACTTTTATGCAGTAATTTTGTTCAACCCATTGAATTAAGGCTGAAACCCTGAACTTCAACTGCATCTGAATTGTTTTGTTCAAAACTCATTGTGGTAATGTACAGAACCAAAATTAGGATCATGTTGCCTCTGTCCAAATATTTATGGACCTCACTGTATTTGTATCCTATAAAGTGATGGCATTTAGCTGTGGCATCATGTTATGATTGTGGGGATGGGGGATCCTGAGAATGAGGGATACAATAATATAATGATGGCATATCATAGTGATGTGCTATCCATTTATAAGATGGGAATAACCCTTTAATGAGAGGTTCTGAAGAGGTTAGGCACCTCTTTATTGAAAATGTGCATTTCTGATACAAGCTTAAAAAGTGTTTTCCTCTAAAAAGCATAGATTCCATTTTTCTTATGTATCAACATGATGGGAATATGTGTTGTAGTTACGTATGCGATTTTGTGTCCTCAAATTCTGTGCAGGTGGTGAGCTGCACTCTGTGTTTAGCATACGACTTAGGCAAATAGTCCCAGCTACTTGTATGAGCACAGTTGAATGAACTGAAGTGCCTTTCTATTGCCACCGACTTGCCATTTGTTTCCCAAGGCTTGGAGAACAATCAATAGAGTACTAATGTTGACTACTCAACAGACAATTATTATGTAGGGTCAGTGCTAACAGTCATGTCCATTGTCAGGGGTTTCAAAGACGCAAGAAAAACAGGTTTATTGAATAAAAGGAGTTTAAATGACAAAAGAAATTTTGAAAATGTGCTGTTCTAAATGAAGCTCTTTTATACCACCAGGACAGGACTATGCTGACTTTACTGCTTTCCCATATACTGTACAGTAGAATTTGCTTACTAAGGGGGACGTATGATTGGAGTTTTCGCTTGTTTTCTGGTGTATAATGCGCCTCTTTGTGCCGGCTCCGCTGTCGGACGCACCTCCCTTATGTGTTAGGCGCATTAGGCACAAGATTCGCCACTTTCTAATGCGCCTAATATGAAGGGGCGTGCTGTGGGCATTCTGGTGCGGGATGCACCACATTCGAAAACACAGACGCATGTATGAATGCGGTCGGCAAAGTAAGGCGCATTTCAGCTCCCACAGGCAGACCTATTTCAATGTGGTCTGTCTGCCGGAGGCATCGAAGTTTGCCCCGCCTTTATGAGCGCACTTCGGCGCCGACATATATCAGGCGCAGTTTTCACGGAAAAAAACGTGAAAACAGGCGCTTCGACGCACCGATCTTCATACATGTTCCCCTAAGTCTGAGGAAGGAGAACAACTAGAACAAAAGGAAAAGGATTCATAGGATAAGCGTACTTGTTTAATAATTTAATTTTGACCTTAGTGTTCTATTCACACCACTTTTAAATTTAAAGGGGTTATCCACCTTCCCTTTTTTTAAACTAAATTATATATCGGAGGCTAGTGGAGAAAAAATACTCACCTCTAAAACACCGTTCATTGCAGCAATGCGCCTCCTGGTCCTTTCTGCCAGTTTTCTGTTCTCTTCCGGCTTTGGCTGAACGGATTGTCATATGACACTGCCCAACATCACCGATCAGAGTCCTGACTTCTGAATGGTGGAGTCAAGCAGTGTCACATGACTGCTGCAGCCAATAACAGACTGAAACAGTGACCTTCCCTTCAGCCAAAGCCAGACAAAAAAAACAGAAGACCAGAGGAGAGGACCGCGAGGCGAGAATTGCTGTTTATTTGTTTTTTTACTTTCAGCCTCAGCTACATAATTCAGTTTAAAAATGGGGAAGTGGATAACCACTTTAAAGTTTTTTTGTTTTTTTTTATCAGACTCTGCATAAAACTTTCCAATATACTGTGCCTCGAACCACATTATTCTCTAAAGAATCCTTTCTTTCAACTAACTGCTGATTTACTCTTTCCCACCCCCTACTCACATCTACAAGATTCATCTTGAGCTGCTTCCACTTTCTGGAGCTCTTTTCCTTATTTTTTCAGAACTGCCCCTAGCTTAAAAAAGTTTAGACGCCCCCTGAAACCAATCTCAAATGTTTCCCTCTACCAGGATTTTGCGTAAAGGAGTTTTACCACGATAGAAAATGATGGCATATCGCTAGGATATGCCATCATTGTCTTATATCTTAGGAACGGGCCACCTGAAAGTCACAGCGCAGACTAGAGAGGTGGTCACACTTGCACAGTCACTCTCCATTCTGTTCTACGGCAGTTTCAAGTACAACCGAGCAGTGTGTTGGGCTCTGCTCTGAACTCCCTTAGACCAGAATGGGTGGCTGTGCGCAAGTGCGAACAGCTCACCAGTCTGCTCTGTTACTTCCGGGACCCATTTCTAAGGTAGATGGGACCCGCACCTTTCAGACAATGTTGACATATCCTAGCGATATGCCATCATTTTCTATGGCGGTAAAACCCCTATAACCTGTAGACCAGATAAGACTTCTTACTACCTCCTGCCAGTGGTAATTCCCTTCACCTAATGCATACATTAGGGGCAATTTATGGAGTAATTTGCGCTAGTATTCTAGCATAAAAAAGCCAAGCATTTTTGCACAAGCCTTGTTTGCTCAAAAATTTGCAACTTTTAAGCTGTTTACGTCAAACTCAACACGGTTCAATCATTTACGCCGGGAGGTGACAGAAACTTTAGCAGAAATCTACTCCAGGTCTAGGTGATGTAGATTTCTCTTTCAGGCACAATAGATACTAAAAGATGTGCCAAATGTATTATGCACATCTTACTCTGGCACACTTTTCATTAAGATCAGTGTATTTAAAAGGGTTTTCTCACCATGCTGTTTTAATGATCCACTCTGTCTCGTCAAACTGTGTATGATTCTAGAAATGAGATTAGCAGATTTAGCTTCTCTATAAATAGCTGAGACATTACAGAGATGTAAGTCCAGAAGATTTAATCTTCTGTAAACAAAGCTATAAGTGCTCTGAGGAGTGAAAACAACTGCTTATCCATAAACGGAAGCTAATCTTGTTAGAAATAATGATTCTTCTCTGGAGTGAGCTCCTTCCATGAAACTGTGCTTCAACATAAATGTAAAATAAGGCAATTGGGGGAAAGGACTGCTTGCAGTTCTGTGTTAGGATTCTAGAACACAGGAATTTAAAGGTAACGGTATCTGACAGCTTCAAAATGAGTCACCAGTGTGGCAAAGCACACAGAAGGGGAAGGAAGTAAGTCGAATGCTTGGCTGCATAACTGGTGATTTAACCAGGAGAAAGAATATGATTGTGACCCCGCGGTATAGAGCTCTAATGGTACCACATCTGGAATACGGTGTTCAAAGACAACCTACAAAATAAGAACATAGAACAGATCCAAAGACGAACTACAAACAAGTGGAAGGTTTTAACCACAAAACTTATCAGGAGAAATTGAATTTGTATAGCCTGGAGTAAGAAGGGGTAAAAGGGACATGATTAAAACCTGCATACATGTAAAAGACTTTAATAAGGTTCAGAGAGAAAGTGTTTTTAATCAGAAACTGAAGACAAGAGCTGGAGGGCACATTCTAAAATTGGTTTGGGGGACATTTAGAAGCAATGTCTAAAAATATTTTATTGAAAAAGTAGCAGATGCTTGGAACAAACTTTCCACAGAGGAGCTTGGAAAATCAACAGTTAGGGAATTTAAAAGATACCTATGATAAATATGTACAGTATCTATCCTAAGATAAAAAGAAAAAAAGATAGGAACAGAATCTTCTATGTTTCTAATAGTGTGTTATGGGCGAATAACATTGATTGTCCTGTTAGAATGGCAACTGTTAAGTGGTGGAATATATTACTCAGCAAGTGGACAGTCAGTTCTTGGAGGTGATGTATCTGAGGCAGGGAAAATAGCAAGCATGGGGACCTGAGCAACTTTGAGAATGGCCAAATTGTGATGGCTAGATGATTGGGTCAGAGAATCTGCAAAATAGGGTGATTAATACTAAAAGTGGTCTTAGGTCAGACAACCATGAAGCTGGCAACAGAGTAACAGGTGCCAAAGACTCATATAAGCTCTAGCCCAACTGTAGCACAATTTGCTAAAAAAAAGTTAATGCTGGCTATGCTAAAAAAAAAAAAGAGTCAGAACAAACCAAATTAAAATAATAAAACTTGCTGTGTTTAAGTCCCGCATAGTTTTCAGATCCTCCCGAATGCTTATGGGACTAAAAGTGAATTTTCCCCAAAAAAAGCTTACAGTACTTAAAAATTCCCGGGGGAATAAAAAATTTTACACATCCCCCCAAACCCAAAACCCCTTTTAAAGACCGCCGGGACCCCCTTTTTTAAAGGGGGCCCCGGGGCGGGGCGTTTGGCTGCAGCGACGTCTTTTGAAAGTCGCTGCAGAAAATCGGGTTTGCGGCCCCAGTTCCGCAGGGTGCCTGGGGATCGGGGGGGAACTAAAAAATCCCCGATCCCAAGCTGTCCTGGGGGCATCGGGGAGCGGAGGAAACCTCCGCAACCCGATGCTTTAAAACCCTTGATTGCGGCGGTGGGGTTTCCGGGGCGCAATCAAAGGGGGAACCCCCGCTCAGTCGGGGGATCGGAACTCCCGGGCACCCGAAAAAGAGCTCAGGGCCGGGTCACATCACTTTTGGGGGGCCTAGCTTGGGGGCCCCAAAATTGTCTGTGTAAAAAGCCAGTGAAAATTAAACGCACTGTTTTGCCCGTCCCCAATCACTGCCTGTGTCAGAAATGACACAGGGTTAGCATGGGATTAGCCTTATGAATATGCCCAATAATTTCTAATTTTAAAAAAAAAATTTTAAAAAAAGTTTTAAAAAGTTCTCCCCTTTATGGGGGTCCAAAAAAAAAGTACAAAAAAAAAAATAAAAAAATTTTAAAAAAAAAAGAAAAAAAAAAAATAAATAAAAAAAAAAAATAAATTTTTTAAAAAAAAATAATTGGGACATAAATTACACGCACCCAAAAAAAAATAAAAAAATTTGGGATCCACATGACCGTAATAACCTGTAAATTAATTCCTTAACAAGTTTTAAAATTTTAAAGGTTTAATGGGGAAAAAAAAAAAAAAGAAAAAAACAAAAAAAAATTTTGGAAAAAAAAAAAAAAAAATAATGGGAATTTTTTTATAAGTGTAATTAAACTATTCCCTTATAAAGTACAACTTGTTTGAATAAAACAGGGCCCCTTAATGGGGGGGAAAAAAAAAAAACAAAAACCCCAAAAGGGGGGGGGGGGGGGGGGAATTTAAAAGGGATCCAAGGGTTTTAAAAGGGGTTTTTAAAAAAATATATGGTTTGGTTTTTTTTTTTTTTGTTGTTTTTTTTTTTGGTGGGGGGGTGGGGGTTTTTTTTTTTTGGGTGGTTTTTTTTTTTGGGGGTTTTTTTGGAAAAAGGGGTTTTTTTTGTTTTGGGGTTTTTTTTTTGGGTTTAAAAAAAATTATTGTGTTTTTAAAAATTTGGTTTAATTTGGAAAAAAATTGAAAAAAGGGAAATTTTAGAAAAAAAAAGGGAAAAAAAAAAAAAAAAAAAAAAAAAGACAGATTTTGGTTTTTTAAAAAGGGTATAGAAAAACCCAAAAATTAATTGAAAAAAAAACCCCTTTAACTAGGGGAAAAAACCCCCCTTCCCTCCCCCAACCCCCCAACCAAGTAAACCCCCAATTCCCCCAAGTAAAAGGTAATTCCCCAAAACAATTTTCAAATAAAGTTAAACCCAAAAATAAAAAAAAATAATGCAATTATTTATAAGTGTAATTAAACTATTCCCTTATAAAGTACAACTAGTTGAATAAAACAGGCCTCATCCTAACTGCGTCATTGAAAAAATAAAAAGAGTTACAACTGTTTAAATGCAAAGGAGGCCAAAACTAAAAAAATGTTCAGGTTCCATTAACTACTTTTCAGGCGATCGGCTTAAGGGTTTAAAAGGAGTTGTTCCTCACTCAGGCTTTCAAGCCTACTCAGTGTTGTCTGGCAGCATAGGATTTTTTAATTCAGGGTGTCTTCTTGTCTGCCTCTTCTCCTCTCCTTCCCCCCTCCCCTCATCAACAAGACAAAGCTCTCCTCCTCAGACTGCAGGGGGAGGGCGCGGGGCTTTGCTGCCAGAGTTTAACCCTGTGTGGTGCCTGCCTAATCTGCTGCCAGCTGCTCACTGCTGGATCAGCTGCCACTGGCGGCTGCTGAGGCCGAGCTCTGCTGCTCCTTCTCCACAGAGTCAGGAGACCAGCAGGGAGATGGCTGAATCTATGAGTGTTGAGAGGTCTGTTGAAGCTGTGTATGCTAATAGGGTAGGAAATAATACTTATTACAGTGTGCAACAACCACTTCTGTATGTATTACATGTGTGAGCCATTGTCAAGGGATATTGTCCATTGTTATAAAGTTAGGCTGTTTTAAAAAAAAAAAAACACAGAGGAAGACACAGCACAGATTTTGGTTTTACTGCAGATGGACTGATAGATTCAGTACATGTTACTCATGTTGCTGAGAAGTTATACTTGTTCTCTTCAAGAATAAAGTTCCTTTTGCTGTTCAACTACTGGAGAATGATCTGGATAATCTTGCTCTAACAGGTTATGGCCCAGTATCGCAAGTATCCCCAATATCCAAGTATCCCAGTATTCCCAGAACATACAATAAAGTGTGAAACAGTGAGAAGATAAATAAGAAGATAAGAATGGCTGCTAATAGCAATCCTGGTGAAATTCACAGTTCCAAGCCTGACAAACCAGAACTACCAATCTGGAATTCAAGGTGACGATCTTCTAGTAAGGAAGGTACGTGGAAATATACACAAGCCCAACCTGATCCTCCATCAGAGGAATGGATGAGAGGGATTCCGAAAGCACAGAGCACTATCTCCCTCACTATAGATTATGAACCAGATGTAACACAAACTGCAAATGTAACATGCAAACGGACATGTGGGAATAGCTACAGAAAGTGCAAGAAAGAACAAATCGCAGCAATAAGCTTTATCTAATGAGAAAACTGTATCAGTCCAATTAAGTAAGGGCCAGAATATGCAGGATACATCAGAGACACCCTAGAAATAGTGGAGCGACCGCGCTGAATAGGCGAAAACATAAAAGACTTCCTTGTAGCAGCACTGTTCACTTACGGTCCACCAGAAAGCTATGACACACTGGTCACATGCACTAGAAGTACGCTGATGATGAGGCTCACATTAGAGTTGTGAAAGGCAAGCTTGTGGATGAATATATGATAAAACAGAGAGTACAAGCAGCAATGATATGTCCCACCACAGAATCTGCATAAAGACTCAGGATCATACAACACAAAAGAGTCATGGTAAGGAAACACGAGAAAGCTTTAATATGCAGGAAAACTGGTCACATAAAGGCTAATTGCAGAATCTGGAAAGCAAAAACTGAATCAGCTTAAAGAATAAATGGAACAATCCAAAGCCAAAGTGCTTAAAAAATAAAAGGACACTGTGTGTGGCTGGAATCACATCTTACTACAAGTAACAGGCAGATCAGCAAGACATGCATGTGCAATAGACTCCGGGCCACAAGTCACATGACAAATAACAGAAGCGTTTCTTTTCTAACCTGGACCAAAGCAAATCAGAAAAAGTCATCTTAAGCCAATGGTCAGTATATAACTTCAGAAGGAATAGGAGATGGCTACCTCCACTTGCCAAGTCTCTCCAACACAAACCAGAAAGAACCAAGTAAAGGATGTGCTCAATGTACCAAATCTTGAAAGCAACATATTGTTATCAGTGAAGATACTCACAAGACAGGAGAAATGTAGTTACTTTTATGGAGAAGACAGCTGCAATCATCACAAGAGAGTGTCATACTCTTGCAAAAAGGAATAACAAAGATGGATTGTTTCCAGTTTACAATATCAGAGGCGGTTTATACTGTCAAACAAGAATAAGAGAAATTGCCTCCTGTGTGGCATCGACGTCTGGGCATAGGGACACGAAGCAATAAGAAAGCTAGTTCAGTGAGAGCTTGCTACGGCGTACAATTGACCAATGCAGTCCATAAGATGAAGTGTACTAGCTGCCTTAAAGGTAAATGACGAGGAAATCATTATCCTAAACCAGCACCACTACATCAGCACAGCCACTGGACTTGATTCATACAGATGTGTTTTGTCCCATGAGTACTCAAACACCTGGAAAGAAGAGAAAATTTCTCACCATTCTTGATGATTACTCCAGAAATACAATGAGTACTTGCTCATAGCAAAGATGAAGTTGCAGAGAAACTAGAAGAGTTACCTACCTGAAGTATCCAACAAATTTGGAGGAGAACGCAAAAAGACACTGCGTGCAGACAATGGAACTGAATACATGAGAGGAAAGGCACAAGCCCCCATATTATTTAAAAAAGAAGGAAATCGTGTCCAACTACCATACCATACACCCCAGAACAGAAATGGATTCGCAAGAGGAAAAACCGAACTCTTTGTGAAAGTGGAAGAAGTGACTGGCTTGTTGCTGCCGAGTTACCAACAACATATTGGGGAGAAGCAATAATGACTGCCTTGCAATCTTCAAAAACAGATTACCAGTGAAAAAGCTACAAAGAAAACTCCATATGAGCAATGGAACAAAAGGGAGAAGGCCCGAATTAAAGCACATAAAATATTGGAAGAACAGCAATTGTGCATGGTTCCTAAGAAAAGCGTACACAAATGGGAAGCTCATGCTAAGGAAGAGTATCCCTGGTAGTCTACAGTGAAATCCCAAAAAGGAATACAGAATCCGCACACCAGACCAACAAGGTGACAATCAGCAGAGATTAAATAGATGAAAACTCCATATCACTCAAATTTCAAGAAGTTACTCCATAATTCCATTTTTGATTTTTAATTTCCACAAAAGCAACCACATCACAAACTCAAGAAAACAGGAAGAAGACGCTGAAGTGGGTCGACTCTCACTTACTGAAGAGGAACTTGTAATACCTGCTGAAACCTTCATCAGGAGATCCCAACAGGTGCAACAAAGGTATTCCAGCTAAACGCGTGGTGAAGACACAATTGTGAGTCAAGCCTCAGTCATGGGAAGAAGATGCAACTACTACCAGTCATGAAAGCTAGAAATGGATTAAGCTGCAGAGAAGAAATGGAATCTCCTCAACAGCTTCAAGAACATGGAAGATTACCAATCTACACCACAGGGTAAGAAACAATTGGATGTAAGTGGTATTTTGAAAACCAGTACGACTCTGATGGTAACGTGCATAGATTCAAGGCAAAGCCAGTTGCCAATAGTGTACTTTACAAACAATATGGAGAAAGATTATGGAGCCACATTTTTTATCCTCCAGTCGCTAAACAAACAACATTTTTAAGATGTTAATGTCTGTAGCAGCGTGCAAAGCATGAAAATAAACATTATGACATTAGGCACATGCTTTTCTAATGGGACATGGAAGAAGGGTGAATATGAACTCAACCAGAATGTTATATTAAAAAAGGAAAGAACACTAGTGTGTAAACTGCAAAAATCTCTTAATGGCCCTAAAACAATCAGCAAGAGCGTGGAACACTAAGATGAATGACGTTTCAGCTGAAAGAGGGATGTAGAAGAATCAAGCCAGATCCGAGTTTATACACTAAATGTACAGCAGATACGGGATGTAAGTTCTTCTGTAGTTGATATGTCATCATACTCATCAAGAAGAAGCTGAATTACAAAAGAATGAACAATTTTGAAACCAACATTTTGCAACACAGGACCTTTGAAATGTGACACATTATCTGGGAATCCAGATCCAGAAGAAGAAGATGGAATTTTATCCTCTCAACAGAAAGCTAAAATTGTCACAGTCCTCAACCATTTGGAATGTCAGAAAGCCAAAGGCATTTCAACACCAATGGATCCATCATACCTACAGTTGGAAGAGAAGATGATCTATACCTACAATGAAGTTACAGAAAGCAGTGGGGGCACTTCATATACATAGCCCAACTACGTCCGTCCTGATATCACAGCGACAATGGTATACTTGCCGCCGTGTAAGTAACCACGTCAAAGAGACTGGAACAGTTAATAGTCCTTCAATATCTGAAGCAACACAAGACTTGAATCAAAAAATATCTGCAAATGGTGATCTAAAGCTCACTCATACAGGACGCAGACTGGGCCAGAGATTTAAGTGATCGAAAGTCAACAAGTGGTTACTTCATTTAAATTAGGAGAAAGTCCAATTTCTTGGTCAAGCAGAAGAGCAGGTGTACAGTTTGCATTAATCATCTACAAGGCAGAATACATTTCAGCAGCTTCATGCCAGTCACGAAGTAATTTGGTTGAACCAACTGTTAGAGGATCATGGTAAAACTCCAACTCAACCTGTTACGATTTATAGAGACAACCCAGGAATGTATTAAACTCGCCAGCATGACAGGATCAATGCCAGGACAAAACACATTGATGTAAGACATCAACCACCACGAGATATAGTGGAATATGGTATCATTGAACTTAGTCTACTGCGAAACTGACTAAAGATGATAGCTGATCCATGACCAAGCCATTGCCAAGAACCAAGTATTGAATATTTTCAGGCATAGATGGGACTAATTGGATAAGTAGTTGTTGAGTGGGGGTGTTGGAATAATACTTATTACTGGTGCAACAACCATTTTGTATTTATTGCATTAGTGAGCCTTTGTCAAGGGATATTGTCATTGTTTGATAAAGTAGGCTGTTTACAAAAAAAAAAACACTGATGAGGAAGACACAGCTCATATTTTTGTTTACTGCAGATGGACGAGAAATAGATTCATGCATGTTACTCATGTGTGCTGGAAGTTAATACTTGTTCTCTTCAAGAATAAGTTCCTTTTGCTGTTCAAATACTGGAGAATGATTTTGGATTATCGCCCGCTAACACTTAAAAGCAGGGGCAGGGGGGGTGTAAAGGTTTCTTTTACCCCCCGCTTAGCATACAAATCTCCACGGACATTCAAGTAAAAAACAAACAAACCCCGTTTAGAACAGAAAGGCAGGGGGGTGTGTTACTAAAAACACAAAAGTGGGCACTATTTAAAACAGAGCAGGGAGGGTTTTGAAACCCTTACATGCCCCCCTGAATGTTTTTATTTGTATGTCAAAGCCCCACAAAACCCCTGGTGTTTTTTGTAACATACTTCCTTTCTGGGCAAATCCAATTTCCCACAGTTTAGCCCCAAAACCCCTGTTCCTCCCAAAACTGTGTAGAGGCGGAGGGGGAGGCCACACAGGGTTAAAACCCGGGCACAGCTACACAGACACAAAAAGCCAGGCCCTCCCCCCCCCCAAAAGGGAAACTCACAAGGGCCTCATCCCAAAGCGGGAGGGGGGCCCCTGTGCTCCAACCCGTATTCAGAAGCCTGATGAAATACCAGCACTGGCAGCCCCCGAGAGAAAAAAACATCAGGTGGCTATAGTGATTTGGAAACTGATTCACTCCTACTACCAGGAAAAACTCAAAATTTAGTAGGACATTTGTTAAAGAAAAAATTTTTGTGCAAACTGCTTGTTTTTTAAAAATCTTTTTTAAATTTAAACCCCCCCTTTTTAGCGAACAACCCCCTTTAAAGCATTGTTGTATATCAAGAAATCGTCCTGGGAGTGATCCCTTTTTTAGCAGGGTTTAAGGGAAAACCAACCCTAATAAAAAAAAAAAATGTTCAGAAATGGTTTAAAGCACATGACAAAGATTTCAAGGTGTTGACTTGACCTCCCAAATTTTTCCCTTGATTAATTTTCAAAGGAAAACTGAAGGGTTGCTATAAAAACAAGGGGCAGGGAAAAAAAATAAATAAAAAAAAAAAAAAAACCAAAAAAAAAAAAAATTAAAAAAAAAAAAAAAAAAACGCTACCTCAAAAATGGTTCTGCTGTTGATGTACCAAATAGCAAAGGGCAACATTTAGAGTTCTTGTGGAGACCATGCCTCGATGGGTCAGGGCTTTTTTGTTGACTTTAAGGGGGCCCAAAAACAATATCAGGGGAGTGGTTTTAAAGTTAAAAGCTGATTTGGGGTTAATTTAAAAAACTCCCCTTTTAAAATTTTTCTAATATTTGAAGAAACCCAAAGTTTTTAAAGGGGCAAGTATACAAGTAAAAAATAAAATGTAATTAAAATAATATATTTTTCAGAATAAGAAAAAACAAAATAAAGGATTGAAAATTTGAGGGGTTAAAAAAAAACAGTATAGAACTGAGAAAAAAGTGATAGTTTCATGGAAAATTAGGCAAAAAGCATGCATTTAAAACGAAATTTAAAACCCCAAACCACAGGGTATACTTGGGGGAAAAACCCGCCCAAAAAAGGGATTCGAATTTTTCTATGGTTACCCACAGCATAAACTTTTGGTTTTTTAAAAAGGGGCCCCAACATTTCTACTTCTTAAAGGGGTTTTGCCACAGTAATGTTGGGCGGGGGATCCTCCCAAAAAGGGTAAAATTTTTTTTACTTTTCTAAATATAAGTGATTAAAAAAATTGCAGCCCGAGAGAGCTAAGGCTGCCTTTCCGCCCTTGTTACTTAAAAGTTCTTTTAGATAGGGCCTGACAAGAGCTGCTGGCCCCCGGGGTTTTACAGAGAAAAACTTCTTTTTCTGATGAAAGGGCTGGGAAAAAGCTTTTTTAAAGGGACCGGGGAGAAATAAAGTTGTCTTTTGTAAAAACAGAATCCACTTGGGTTTTAGTTTGATTATCTGAGGAGATCCCTGCTTTTTCTGATGACAGAGAACCTGGCGAAGCTTTCAAGCTGCTGTGGAGAAACGGTGTTGTCTTTTGTATACAGAATCCATGTCGTAGTTTGATTATTTGAGTGAACATTTCACACGATCCCTTATGCAGGCTATGTGCTCTGGCTGTGTATCTCGCTCTCTCAGCTCAGCCTTGGCTTGTTTACATTTGATTCTTAGCAGATAAGGCATGTCCTGGCAAAACCCCTTTAATACATTTTGTATATTGCAATCTTTGGCTTTGCTGGTGGTAAGCCATTGTATTTGTCTGACTACCTTTTTGCTGGTATTTACATATATACATGCGGTTTAGGAGTTTTTCATGATTTGAATCCAGCCTAAGAAAGTTTTCTATTACTGTCTCACCTGGAGGTCCTGCTGGACCTTTCATTCCTGGTAACCATTGACTTCCTGGAGTACCCATTGGACCTATAGGACCCTTCCTAGTATTTATACCTAGATAAAAAAATCCAATCTGTTAATCATTTCCGTTTCACAGGTGTACGTTTGTAAAATGGACCAAATAAGAAATGTTCATGCTACGGATGTTTTGATCTTCTATTTTATTTGATGATCCTGCCCCTACAGTGGTTTTAGATCCGCAGTACTTCTAAGGAAGACATTTCTTATGCTCATACTTTATTCAACAATTGTACAAGACCTTGAAATAGATGTTGCTCACCTTCCTGGGCTAAGAAGGAACCTTTTTCATGATGCAACAGAGACCCTGCAAAAGGAAGATACTAACCAGTGATGGAAATTATTACAGAAATAGAGAATATAGAGATGGTATCAGCTCAATGGAAGAACACTATGAATAATGGTAAAGTCACAGCTGTCGAGGGTCATGAATTGGATTTATTGGGATGGAAGTGAAGACACAGGATGTGGAGCAACCTCTCCCGTTACTGGTTCCTTCCTATATCCTGTGACACGTAGTCGATCACGGAATGTGGACATGCGTCATATTAGAATAGAAAACTTCATCAGTGCACAGGAGGACAAGGAGTATAAAGCTATAGCCATGGTCTGTTCTGTCTGACAACTACATCATGAAAGAGGTTAAAAGAGTCTCTAGACAATAAGCTGATTACCAAGTATGCCTCTGCTTGCACTCCAGGCGATCAGCTGTAATCCATGGGAAAACTTAGCATTAATGTTCAATTTTCCTCCAGCATAACCCCAGGAGAAATTAAGCAATACACAGGGCCCATTCAAATCTATGTTTGGTATGTGTAATGAAGAACAGCTCCTCCAGAGTGAGAGGCGCTATTTGGAACTGATTTCCATTGTAGCCAAGACATGAGGATGCTGAACAGGAATCACCCTCTGTTAACTTAAAATTGCCTAACAATGTATTTAAAAATGGGTTTTTCAAACTGGATTTTTGGTTTTTGATTTTACCCCCTGGCTTCCAAGAGCCATAACTTTTTTATTATCAGCCTATATAGTCATATGAGGGCTTATTTTTTGCAGAACTAGTGTAATTTTCAATGGTGCCATTGACCATGGCATGTAATGTACTTGGAAACCCTCAAAAAATTCTATGTGGGACATGAAAAAAACACAATTGTGCCATTTTTCCGGGGGTTAAGTTTTTATGGAGTTTACTGTTCAGTAAAAATTGATGTTTTATTGTTTTGAGGTCGTTTGTTTCCCGGTGTACCAAAATTTGTGGTTTTCATTTGTTTTAGAATTTTAAAAAACATTTAACATTTTCGAAAAAAATTTTTTGTGAGGATTTTGAGCGAGATCTTTTTTTTGAGTAAGTGTAGATTTTAGCGTACCTTTTTGGTATTTTTTACTTTTTCTTCAAACTTTTTGATCATTGAGAATTTTTTTTCTTACGGTAATTTGGTTAAATTATGTTTGTTTAATGGTTTGGACTTTTACAAACCCGGCAATCCCAATTATGTCTTTTTTTTTTTACATTTTTTAATTTTATTTGTAAAATGGCAAAAGGCGGGTGTTTTGAACTTTCAGTTTTTATTTATTTTTTTATTCTAACTTTAACAATTAGTCCCCCTAAAGTACTTGACCACTATGGGACATGACCACTTGTCCTATAATATATACAGCAGTACTGTCTTGCAGCCATATACAAGCTTTTCATTTATTACCCATTGTACCCTAGGAGTGTGTATGTATGTGTGTGTGTGTGTGTGGGGCAGGGAATAGTCCTCATTCATTTAGATGCTTTGAAAAGAGGTTTAAAGTGGCTCCGTCCCTGCTGTTTTGCAGCGGTTTTTGACGTAATTAAAAGCTGACCCGCGGGATGGGAACCCGTCAGCATTAATTTGGAACATTCTATAGATTATGCCACCCCCCTTTTAGGACCCGAACCCCAAGCTAGTGACAGACATGCTGTTTCCAGCGCTGTGTCCCTTATTCTGTAAGATGCTGTAATTTTAGAGTATTTAAAGGGGTTGTCTCACTACAAAGATTAGCTTTCAAAATGTAGGGAACACTAAATGAAGACATTTTCCATATATATTGCTTTTTTGTTAAGCAGCTACAAGTGATTTTATCATCTTCTGTGCTCCCTCTGGTTCCGCAAGTGACTGACCTGTGTACTCCTTCTCCCCTGCTGTTTGTTCTATCTGATAGCAGGGAGTGATGTCATCACACAGGTAGTTACCAGCAGTATGAAAGCTTGTGTGTTATCTGATCTTTCAGACAAAAGACTAATTACTCTACTGTTTACATTAGCTACATTAGCTCAGAAGCTTCTCCGGACCTCAGAGAAGGTAATTTAGCTAATCTAGACAAAGCAAAGCATTATTTCATTCATGCATCCTATGAAACTTTGAGATGAGACAACCCCTTTAATGCTCAAATCTTATATATGAGCAGGTGTTAGCCCCTCCCACCAAAGGCTAGCCCTGCCCACCTGGCAGTTATTCGCATGTTTCTACCTATTCAAAGTAATAGATCAGTTGTGAGGTGGGCGGGGCTAGCCTCAGGCTGAAAACTGCAAATTTGAGCACTAAATACTCTAAAACGACAGCATCTTATAGAATAAGGGACACAGCGCTGGAAACCGCATGTCTGTCACTAGCTTGTGCTGCCCTCAGCAAGGGGGGGCATAAACCATGTGACAGGTTCTCTTCAAGCCCGCTCCATACACTCCATACTGTTCGGATGTACAAGTACGTCTAAATGTGTGCCGTGGTTAAACTGGTTTTCTGGCCTTAAAAAAAAAAATCATAAGAAACTAAAACGTACATATTCATTTTCTAATTCCTCCTGCTCTTTAGCAATATGGTACTGCAATATAGTCACCTGACCACTTTAACATGGAGTACATACTGACATTACTACTGTGGTCAGTAACTCCCATTTTTTCTCTCTCTCTTTCTTTCTCTCGCTCTCTCATTAAAAGAACATCATAGGGATTTCAACAAGTAGTAGCAGTAGGAGGGAACAATATTATGTAAGTCCTACCCTTAATGCCCAGCTCCCCAGGTATTACATGTGCCGGTGGGCTTCCCAACAGCCCAGTTGTTTCAGGTTAGGTCCCGTGGGCTTGTGAAATATCAGTTTCCAAGTTGACTGCCACCTATCAAAGCAAGCAGTTTGTGAATATTAGTAAGGTGCATTATGGTATTAAACACTTACAGTAACAACTCCCACATTACCTTGGCTTCCAGGGAGCTGAGGCGCTCGTTGAGTTCTGGAATCTGACTGCAGTTTAAGCATCCTGGTTAAAGAGTAAATACAAAGAAAATAGAGGGTTCAAAACAATATAAATTCATTCTAACGTTAGTGAAATACTGCAGAAAAAATACATAGTGCAATTATGAAAAATAAACTCCACATAGCTCAATCTAAAATCTTGCATGTTTGTCTCCACCCTTAAAAATGCTAGTTACCTGGCAGCTAGGAATACGAATACAGCTACTTTAGCCAACTTCACCATACACATGTACATCTGACTCATTGAGTCTGCATGCTTATTTTAAATGAACTGGCTTGAGCATGTAGAATTCATCATGCATGTTCTCTCTTTGGGCGACATGTATGAATCTCGGCGCGTCGGAGCACCCGTTTTCGCCCGATCGAATGAAAGCTGGGCCTCATTTTTGTCGGCCGCCCGAGGTGCGTTTCATACATGCGGTGTAAGTCCCCTGCGCCTCGCCAGTGTGTAAAGCGCAGTGCGGGATTTTAGGCGCAGAAGGACTGAGACTAACATGTATTCCAATTTGGACAGGGGGAAAAATAGCGGAATCATTAAACATGTTAGTGAAGAGCAAAAAGAGTTGTCTTTCAAATGAATGAATGAAGTGAAAAATCAAAGCTGTCTTAAAGCGAATAAATGTAGTGAAAAAGTGAATCATTTAAAATTAAAGGGAAAATAAAATAAGATCGCTCAAGAAATAAATCTCAGCTCTCAGCTCCGTGAGGCTTGGAGTATGAATCAAAAAAACGTTTTTTTTACGTGTAAAACTATCTGAAAAGAGCTCAAACCTTCTAAAAAAATACCTAAATAAAATCACTAAACAAAAAATCAAGAACGGCGCAAAAATCAGGAATTGGGTTTATAGAAAATTGCCGGGAAAATAGGAATTCAAATTCTGTAAGCGCTTCTCATTGGTCGGCATAAACCAGCCAATCAGAATGGAGCGGCAGTGACCATTAAAAACTATGGAGAAGTATTGACCAATCACATAAAAAAGGCGGGGACAGTTAAAAAATACAGTAAAAAGGCAGAAAAGAGCTGATTAGTTGAGCTAGCGGGGGCTCGGCTATTCCTGCCAATCAGGGGCGGAGCTACTTTGTCTCATTGTAGTCTATGGAGAGAGGGGGGGGACTAAAAATCTCAGCTCCGTGCGGCATGGAGTTTTAGTAAATAAATCGTTTTTATTAAGTGTAAAACAATCTCTGTAAAAGAGCTAAAACCTTCTAAAAACAGACATCACTCAAATCCCGAACAACGCGTTTTTTTCGCCGTCACTGGCGCAACATCAGGAATTAGGATATTGAAAACTGCCAGGAAATATAGTAATTCAAATTCTTTAAGCTCTTCTCATTGGTCGGCAAAAACCAACCAATCAGAATAGGAGCGACAGTGAACCCTTATAGCCTATGGAGTATGTTGACCAATCAAATGAAAGGAGGACATTCAAAATATAGTAAAAAAGGGGAGAAAGAGCTGATTGGTTGAGCCCAGGCGGCAGATATGAATCCAACCCAATCATATGTAGTGGTCTATTTTGAGTGGAGCAAGAAGGGCACATAGAAGGGCGCCCTAAAAGTTATTACTGTCTATGGGAAATTTTTAGTTTCTGTGATTGGTTGGGGGGAAGAGAGGCTCGTCCAGCTTAGACAATCAGCGGGTGAGCTACTTATCTCATAGAGTTCTATGGGGAAAAGAAATGCAGAGCGAGCTCTATTTGTGATTGGCCAAGTTTAAAAGTAGGCGCGGTTATTTGGGCCAATGGGAGAGCGAGCGACGCTCTATGGGTTTTCTAATGCAATCTATAATAAAACTGTACATCGCCGAAATCAAATGAGAAGACTCACGAAGTTGTACCGATTATATATAAAATGAACAATAATTTGGGGGTAACGAAATATAAACAAATAAAAATGATTCAATGAGTTCATGTTTATTTCTTTATTTTCGGTAGCCCCATAGATTATTGATCATTGGCTAACGAAATTAAAGAAATAAAAATGAACTCATTGAATTCATTTTTATTTGTTTATTTTCGTTACCCCCATATTATTGTTCATTTTATATAGAGATCGGTACAACTTCGTAAGTTTTATCATTTTATTTCTGGCATGTACAGTTTTATTATAGATTGCATTAGAAAACCCATAAGAGCGTCGCTCGCTCTCCTATTGGCCCAAATAACCGTGCCTCTTTTAACTTCACAAACAGAGCTCGCTCTGCATTTCTTTTCCCCAGAGAACTCTACGAGATAAGTAGCTCACCCACTGATTGGCTAAGCAGGACGAGCCCCTCGTGATCTGATGATGTAATTGCGCTGCCTGCTCCACTAACTGTACTAGGCCATAGGCCTATGGCTAAGCTTATGGCCTTGTAGACAGTGAAAGTGGATGTCCCAGAGCAGACGCCGTGATGATGTCATGCCATCAGCTCTGGACTCAAGAGGTGCTCGGTGGAGAAACAGGGAGAGGTGAGCATTATTTTATTTTTTCTAATTGCAGGCATGTATACCTACCTACCTATCTACTGGGGGGGAGGCCCTATATACCTACCTAACTACTGGGGGACAGTACATACCTATCTACCTACTAGGAGAGAGACCCTATATATCTACCTAACTACCTGTTGGGGGAAGGCTCTATATACCTTACTACTAGGGAACAGTATATACCTATCTACATATGGGGGTAACTTATAGTTACATAGTTAGTTTAGCTGAAAAAGGACATATGTCAATCAAGTTCAACCAAAGGAGGCCTACCTACTGACTGGGGGGACTATGTACCTACCTACCTACCTACCTACCGGTGAGCCGTAAATACCTACAGTCATGGCCAAAAGTTTTGAGAATGATACAAATGTTCATTTTTACAAAGTCTACTGCATCAGGTTTTATAATGGAAATTTGCATATACTCCAGAATGTTATAATGAGTGATCAGCTTAACAGCAATTAATTGCAAAGTCAATAGTTGCCTTGAAAATGAACACATTTCAACTTCATTGCAGGCCTGTCTTAAAAGGACCAGCTAACATCGTTTCAGTGATTGCTCCATTAACACAGGTGTGGGTGTTGATGAGGACAGGGCTGGAATCATCTGTCATGATTAAGTAAGAATCACACCACTGGACACTTTAAAAGGAGGCTGGTGCTTGGCATCATTGTTTCTCTTCTGTTAACCATGGTTATCTATAAAGAAACACGTGCAGTCTTCATTGCACTGCACAAAAATGGCCTAACAGGGAAGAGTATCGCAGTTAGAAAGATTGCACCTCAGTCAACAATCTATCGCATCATCAAGGAATTCAAGGAGGGTTCCATTGTTGCCAAAAGGCTCCAGGGCGCCCAAGAAAGACCAGCAAGCGCCAGGACCGTCTCTTAAAAGTGTTTCAGCTTCGGAATCGGGCTACCAGCAGTGCAGAGCTTGCTCAGGAATGGCAGCAGGCAGGTGTGAGTGCATCTGCATGCACTGTGAGGCGGAGACTCATGGAGCAAGGCCTGGTGTCAAGGAGGGCAGCAAAGAAGCCACTTCTCTCCAGAAAAAACATCAGGGACAGACTGATATTCTGCCAAGGTACAGGGAGTGGACTGCTGAGGACTGGGGTAAAGTCATTTTCTCTGATGAATCCCCGAATGTTTGGAACATCTTGAAAACAGCTTGTTTGGAGAAGACAAGGTGAGCGATACCACCAGTCTTGTCTCATGCCAACTGTAAAGCATCCAGAAACATTCATGTGTGGGGTTGCTTCTCAGCCAAGGGAATCGGCTCTCTAAAAAGTCTTGCCTAAAACACATCCATGAATAAAGAATGGTACCAGAATGTCCTCCAAGAGCAACTTCTCTCAACCGTCCAAGAGCAGTTTGGTGATCAACAATGCCTTTTCCAGCATGATTGAGCACCTTGCCATAAAACAAAGGTGATAACTAAATGGCTCAGGGAACAAAACACAGAGATTTTGGGTCCATGGCCTGGAAACTCCCCAGATCTTAATCCATTGAGAACTTGTGTCAATCAAGAGACGGGTGGACAAACAAAAACCAACAAATTGTGACAAAATGCAAGTATTGATTGTGCAAGAATGGACTGCTATCAGTCAGGATTTGGTCCAGAGTTGATTGAGAGCATGCCAGGGAGAATTGCAGAGGTCCTGAAGAGAACGGTTCAACACTGCAAATATTGACTTGCTGCATTAACTCATTCTAACTGTCAATAAAAGCTTTTGTTAATCATAATATGATTGCACTTGTATTTTCTGTATGTGATAAAAACATCTGACAAACACACAGAAAACCAGAGGGCAACAGACCATGTGAAAATATAATATTTGTGTCATTCTCAAAACTTTTGGCCATGACCGTACATACTGGTGGTCGTATATGACTAGGTACCTACTGGGGGGGGGGGGGGGGCAGCTATGTATTACCTATGTACTGGTGGAACCCTATATACTAACCTATCTACTAGGGAACTCTATGTTCCTACCTATTGGGAACAGCCTTTATATCTACCTATTGGGGTTTATCTACTACCTACCTACCTGTGGCCCACTATCATCTACCTACCTTGAGCCCACTACCACCTACCTGGGGCCCATTACCACCTACCTACCTAGGGCCTACCTACAACCGACCTAGCTGGGAAGTTTGTACAGAGGTGGGAATAGGTAAAGAGGTGCTGGAAATGTCAGGAATCTGAGATATTTGTGTCCAGATTTGCAGGGATGAGTGGTGGCTGGGAGAACTCATCATGGGGGTCTGGAACCAAATGCAGAAGAAACGGGAACGTGAATGACTCAAAAAGAACCGAACCTGTAAGTCACAACATGTAACTGCACTGTATTCTCTGATGTCTGCAGAACCGGTGCACTGGGATCTACCACTATATGGTCACTGTATTTGTGGGAAATACAGCCTGCAGAGCCTATGTAGAACTGGTATGCCCACTATATGGGCACTGTATAGAGGTAATATACAGTCTTCAGAGCCTTGTACACTGGTATTCACCACTTTATGGTGATATACAGTATGGGGAGCCTGCATACACTGATATCTACCGCTATATATTCACTGTATGGAGGTAATATACAGTCTGCAGTGCCTGTGTACACTGGTCTCTACTGCTATATGGTCACTGTATGGGGGTAATACACAGTCTGCATAGCCTGTATACACTGGTATCTACCTCTTTATGGTCACTGTATGACTGTAATTTTGGTCTTTGTATACTGATCATAATTCAGTAATAGTATAGGAGTCCCTACGTGGTGATAATTTGTGGTTGTTTTTCGGGCTTATTTTTCAGGTCCTTAGCAGTAAGTTTGGAATATTGGGTTTGGTATGTGGGATTTTTTGGTAGCAGTTTAAAAAGGTGAATTATGGTGAGGTTTTTTCTCCTTGTATTATCTAGTAACTGTATGACTATTAGTAAGAGGCACTGGTAAATGTTCATGGTCGGGAGAGGGGCTGGCAGAAGGGGAGGGGTGACCCCATCCAAAAAGTTTATTGCCCCCACCCTTTTCTATTCCCCACACCGACGGAGGTAGTTTAGTACACACATTGGGGGGACCGTGAACCCCAATCAAAAAGAGGGCCCCTTACTTTAATGTTTAAAAAAAAGTTTTTTACAAATTGTTAAATTTTCTTTTTTTATTTTTTTTTTTATGTATGGTTAAATTTTTTATTTTTAAAGTCCCGCATGTGATATATTTGTTTTTAGAGCGAAGATGGCTTTTCCATCCCCATGTTTTTCATGGCTAGATAAAAGTTTCTTTCACCCTGGAAGAACACAAAAACAAACACATTCACCCATTAAATATTACGGCCATTAAAATAAAGCAATTTCTGTTAAGGTCTATTATGTATGAAAACATGCTGGTTTGGGGAAACCAACTGTGTTGGGAGCAGTTTCCGCAAGGTGCTGTTTTCCCTTGTCTGTTGGAAGTCATGATTACGCACCACACAGCAAGGATGCTGCTACCTTTTTGGAACTGCCCCTTTATCTGCGTCTTTGGAAAATTTTTGTATGAAGTACAAAAATGAAAACTATGTTTCATCCAAGCTATCAAAATGTAAGCCATGTAAACTGCAATGTAGAACGGAGCTCACTTATACAGCTGCAGTCCTTTCCTAAGCAGTGTAGCCACTGGTGTGTGCAAAGAATGATTAAATATTGATACAGCATGTCACAGGAACCGTATAAATGCCATGTGAAATGTTGATTAATTCTAGATATATAGTGCTACCTTGGTATTCATTAATTCCTTTCAGAAGGCAGGCTGAGGACCAAATACATTTTTCCCATAATGTAAATTTAATTCTGTTCAAGACCCTCAGAAAAAAAGGCATTAAATGCATTAATAGGGTTATATGTTACTAAGTAAACATTAAAAATACATAGAGAAAAAACAATTAGATTGTATAAAATAATTTAAACTGCAATTGACTTGTATTCAAAGGAGTTCATGGCTTTAGGGTAAGGTGGTGCGGAGGAGAGACGTTATTGGCTGGAAGGGTGACTTATTTGCACAAAGAATATCATAGCTCAAAAATGCCCCAAAAACCACAAAAAATGAATGTTGGCGACTCAGTGCTTAAAGATACAGTGTTCTTCACTGCTAAACACGGCACAGCAAGCATAAAGTACAATGTGTATTATTCTGGAGCAGCTTTACCATACAGGTGACATTCACTCTAAGGCTATGTTCACACGGCTTATTTCGGGGCGTATTTACGTCCGCAAAGACGTCCCGACATACGTTTCAAATCCGTGTCACAACGTGTGGCACGTATTTCACATCAAATACATTCCCCATTCTTTACTATGGGGATTTACTGTATGTTGCAAAATGCGCCTCAAAAAGTGACAGGGGACTCAATTTTACGATCGTATTTACGGACGTATTTACACCCGCAAATACGTCGCGAAAATACGTCTCGTGTGAATGATGAGGTGTATTTTACATTGGAATCAATGCTAATCTAATTGTTCGGGACGTATTTGCGGACGTAAATACGTCCATAAATACGCCCCGAAATAAGCCGTGTGAACATAGCCTAAGGGTATGTTCACACGGCGTAATTGCCGCGCGCATTTCGCTGCGTATTTGCGCTCAAATATGGGCGAGATGCCGAAATTACGGTAATTCATAGTCCTCACAGAGAACTATGGATCATGCCTCATCCCCCCGCGCATACAATACGATCGTATTGTACGTGCGGGGAGATAAGTGACATGTCAATTATTCGCGGCGATAACACCGCGAGTAATGCATGTCAAAGGGGCCGGCGGGCTGCTAGTCCGTCCCCCCCCCCCGCGCCGCGAGAGTACGCGCATATTAGCGAGAGCTCCCGAAATACACGATGTACTGTGGATGGCAACCAAGAGACACTTGTGTGCACTCAGAACAGACAAAATCTCTCTTATCTCATGACCAGTGCAAAGTCAAAAGAGCAATGTATTTAAAGTCTTCATTTACCTTTCCCTACAAGTTAAAAGCTACAACAACTGTTAAGAGGAGACTGTGTGCAGCAGCCTTCATGGTAAAATAGCTGCTAGGAAACCACTGCTAAGGACAGGCAACAAGCAGAAGAGATGTGTTTGGGCTAAAGAACACAAGGAATGGACATTAGACCAGTGGAAATCTGTGCTTTGGTCTGATGAGTCCAGATTTGAGATCTTTGGTTCCAACCACCGTGTCTTTGTGCGACGCAGAAAAGGTGAAACGAATGGACTCTACATGCCTGGTTTCCCACCGTGAAGCATGGAGGAGGAGGTGTGATGGTGTGGGGGTGCTTTGCTGGTGACACTGTTGGGGATTTATTCAAAATTGAAGGAATACTGAACCAGCATGGTTACCACAGCATCTTGCAGCGGCTTGCTGTTCTATCCGGTTTGCGTTTAGTTGGACCATTGTTTACTTTTCAACAGGACAATGACCCCAAACACACCTCCAGACTGTGTAAGGGCTATTTGACCAAGAAGGAGCGATGGGGTGCTACACCAGATGACCTGGCCTCCAGTCACCAGACCTGAACCCAATCGAGATGGTTTGGGGTGAGCTGGACCGCAGAGTGAAGGCAAAAGGGCCAACAAGTGGGAACTCCTTCAAAACTGTTGGAAGACCATTCCAGGTGACTACCTCTTGAAGCTCATCAAGAGAATGCCAAGAGTCTGCAAAGCAGTAATCGAAGCAAAAGGTGGCTACTTTGAAGAACCTCAAAAATAAGACATATTTTCAGTTGTTTCTTTTTTATTAAGTATATAATTCCACTTGTGTTAATTCATAGTTTTGATGCCTTCAGTGTGAATCCATAATTTTTATAGTCATGAAAATACAGAAAATTGTTGGAATGAGAAGGTGTGTCCAAACTTTTGGTCTGTACTGTATGTCGCCCTAAATGCTCTGAAACTACAGCATCTTACAGAATAAGGGACACAGTGCTGGAAACAGCAGGTCTGTCACTAGCTTGTGCTGTCCCCAGCAAGGAGGGCATAACCTATGTGACAGGTTCCCTTTGAACTTGTATTTTACACTTGTTTTTTTTTTTTTTTTTTGCATTTTTTTTGGGGGGAGGGGTGTTTACGATTTTCAGATTCGGCCATCCCATGAAATTGAATAGTACAAGAATCTGTCATTTTCTGAGTGAAAAATGGTGCAAGAATGTGCATGTTCCAAGTGTTTTGCAAAACCGTCAGTTTTGAAAGCCAACCTCAGAAAATCCGAGCACTGTAGACCAGTGTTCCCCAACTCCAGTCCTCACACCCCACCAACAGGTCATGTTTTCAGGATATCCCACAGAATGCACTGACAATAATTAAGTCACCTGTGCAATAAAATTAAATCACCCGTGCACTGCTAAGGAAAGCCAGAAAACATGACCTGTTGGTGGGGTGTGAGGACTGGAGTTGGGGAACCCTGCTGTAGACCACAACTCAGATTTTCTATTGAGGTCTATGGGTGAGGTTTACAGTCGGTTTTTCATGGTTTTCAAAATCCAAAAAACACATCAAAAAACGCTTATGAATCCTTGCTGTGTACCCTCTGAAACATCTTGATCTTGCAGAGCATAGCAAGATGACCACCGCTCCAAGGGGTGCTTGAGCATAAAGCAAAGTATGTGTCATTGTGGAGCAGCTTTAGGCCTTGTCCCCACGTCACTTTTGAAAACCGGCTGAAAAACTTTTACTTGGACCTTAATGGAAAATCAGTGCAGCGGTCCCCACTGCACGGATTTTGCACCCGGTGGTTCTTCAGACTGCCGGCGGTCCGAAAAACATAGAACATGTTCATTCTTCCGACAGATTTTCGGACTAAATATGAACATGTCTATGTGAAGGGGGAGGGCTTTTCTCTGCGATTAGCAGAGAAAATCCTTCCCCGGCCGCTGTGTGCACGGCATGAAAACAGGACAAATACCGGGCGGATAAACCGACCGGTTTGTCCTGTGCCGTGTAAAGGCCCCTTACTATACAGGGGACATAGTAAGCACTCTAAGGGGTACTTAAATATGCAGCATATATTTCTTGAGCAGCTTTACCATACAGGACACAGCAGGATTACTACCACTTTAAGGGCTGCTTGAGCATACGGTACAGTACATATTACTTTGGATGGAATTAACCCTGCAGGGCACAGCAGTTAGACTACCACTATAAGGGGTGCTTTAGCATACAGTATAATACATATTTTCGGGAGCAAGAAGACTATCAATATAAGGTGTTCTTGAGTACACAGTACAGTACATACATTCAGCAGTGATTTTACCATGCAGGACAGCAAGATGACTATCCCTCCAAAGGGTGCTTAAGTATACAGTACATTACATATTATTCTGGATGGAATATACCCTTCAGGGCACAGCAATAAGATCACCACTATAAGGGGTTCTTGAGCATACAGTACAGCACATATATTCAGGCAGTAATTTCACCATGCATGGTACAGCAAAATGACTACCCCTCCAAGGAGTGCTTGAGCACACAGTACATTACATTTTTTTATGGATGGAATATACCTTTCAGGGCACAGCAATAAGACCACCACTATAAGGGGGTCTTGAGCATACAGTATAGTAAATATATTCCGCAGTGATTTTACCATGCAGGACACAGCAAGATGACTACCATACATGGGGTGCTTGAGCATACAGTACGTTTTATTCTACAGCGTCTTCACCACACAGGACACCATAAGATGCCTACAAGACTACAACAATAAGGGGAGCTCGAGCATATAGTACAGTACGTATTATTCCGGAGTGGCTTTACCATACTGTACAGGGCCCTGGAAGATGACTACCACTACCTCAACGGAGATTCCAAACAGGACCAAACGGCAATGTGAACCTAGCCAAATAATGCAAACTAGTCCAAATAGAACTGTGTTTGTCCTATTAGCCTATGTCGCAGTACCTTTTTTCTCAGTACCCTGATACCTGCAATGTAGCATATACCATAGTGTGTACCCAGCTGAACAGACATAAACATTTGTATGTTTTTGGATTATTCTTAAAAAAGACAAAAGTAACCAAAACTTCCTCTTCCTTAAATGCAAACTATTTAAGCCTCTTTTTTTCAACAACTTCACGGCCCACTGATGTGAACAGAGCCATGATTAAAATGCAATAATTTCAGTACGTGTGCATAGAGTATACTTGTTCTTGCTTGCTCAATCCGCACATAATTACAGAGCTGTGTGTTTCGGCCTCTTCATCTTATTATAACAGATGTTTTTAATTCAATCTCCTTCCCTCCACTCCTTTCTCATAACCCTCCCTTCTCTCTCATGTAATCACTACTCCAAGACTGCCTTGCCATCCATTCTCTGCAGTCATTTCTCATCCCTGACCTATTCTCCTATTCTGTCCTTGCTTTCTGGTCTGCTCAGTTTTCCTAATCTTGTTTTCCTCAGTTCATTTATCACTCTGTTGCTGTTATTCACGTCTGTATTGCTTTGCATTCTGCACAATATATACCTTCTTTTTTTCACTTGATCATTCAATTGTCGTGTCCTTTATGGGAATCTTCCCATTACTAATGTGCCAGTGTTCTATATCTTTCACTCTTTTTTTGCCTTTCTATAATCATCTCATTTCCTGGCCACATTTCAGTGGTTGCTCTGGCAACAAGTGGATTGCACTGTGCAGCACTCGCCCTCCCCACACCAGCCCCTAGAAGGTTATGGGTAAGAGCCAAAACCGAGACCCATTGTACATAGTGATGTCATCAAGTCTCTCAGACGGGAACGTAAAGAAGCCACCTATTATTATTTCTGTTGCCTATATAGTATCGTATAGCTTATTTAGTATTTGACTAAACATTTGATGGCACAGATGCAGCCTTCGTGCACATTGACCAGGCTACACTGAAGTAAGAGTTCATCTAAGCAGTGCCCGTTACACGTAGCTCTGAAAGGGTTAAGTAGATTTTCCTGAAGCCGCCATTCTCTCACAGCTGCCCACTCTGTCCCAGCTGGCTTGGCAGAGTTTGTGAACTCTGCATTTAACCCCATCTGACCTCAGGAACAGTCTGGAAAACAGGAAGGTTAAAAGCAGGACAGACTCCTGCGCCCCAATGAGCACCAGAAAATACTGGGCCGTAGGCACAATGTCATATCTGGTCATGGACTATGTGCACCATAGTGTTAAAATCCTGCCTGTGGGAATCCTGTGGTTGGTTCTATTTGTGGAGTCAACCAGCCCAAAATACTATTTGCATTACTGTTCTATTACAACAAAGCATAATTCATTAATAACAGTTCTAGAGAAAGCGACAAATAGTGGCATCCCTAGAGCAGATGAGTCAATGTAGAAAAACAATATCTTCTTGTCACTTACCACTACCTTAGGGCTTGACCACACGGCAGGGTTTTCAGTCAGATTTACAGGCGTTTCTCGGATTTGAAAACCGTCTGTAAAGCGACTGTCAACCTTTTACATTGATTTAAATAGAAAATCTGTGCAACAGTCCACACTGCACGGATTTTCAGTCGGATGGTTTTTTTTACACCTCCAGCGTAACGAAAAACGGAGAACATGTTCATTCTTCTGCTCGGTTTTCAGGCAGAACATGGGCGGCTTGAATCTGCAAACAAGACACAAAAGCCGTCCCCCTGCGTGCCAAAAAAATACTAAATAAATCCAATTTGTTTAAAAATAATTTTTTATTATGATAATTATGGCCCTAACTGCCCGCAGACTACCTACATGAGGTCCTGCCTGCCCGCAGACTACCTAAAGAAGGCCCTAACTGCCCGCAGACTACCTACATGAGGTCCTACCTCCCGCAGACTACCTAAAGGAGGCCCTAAAAGCCCACAGACTACCTAAAGGAGGCTCTAACTGCTCACAGACTACCTACATGAGGCCCTACCTGCCCGCAGACTACCTAAAGGAGGCCCTAACTGCCCACAGACTACCTAAAGGGGGCCCCAACTGCCTGCATACTACCTAAAGGGAGCCCTAACTACCTGCATACTACCTAAAGGGAGCCCTAACTATCTGAATGCTACCTAAAGGGAGCCCTTACTATCGGCAGACTACCTAAAGGGGGTCCTAACTACCTGCAGACTACCTAAAGGGGGCCCTAACTACCTACAGCTTACCTAACTGGGGCCACCGCCTACCTACAGCCTAACCATCTGGGACTCACCAATACCTACCTAAAGCCTACCTAACTGGGGCCCACCAAACTAATTGGAGCCTATCAAATTACCTAACTGGGGCCTACTTATCTACCTGGGGGCTATTTACCTACCCACCCGTTGCCTACTTATCTACCTTACTTGGGCCTACCAACCAACCTATCTGGGGCAGACCTACCAACTTATCCAGCAGGGGTCTAACTACCCAATTAGGGCCTATCTAGCAACCTGGGGCCTTGTCCATTTGCCTACTTACCTAGGGGTTTGACTACCTTCTTGGTAATATGATTCTGAAGGGAGCAGCCCATGGCTGTAGCATAATCTCCAGGGGATTAGTCCTCTCCTCCCCCTCCAACCCCTTAGGAGACTGTGTCTCTAAGATAGGCATCCCCAAACTGTGGCCCTCCAGCTGTTGGGAAACTACAACTCCCATCATTCCCACTGTTATAAATTATATAAATGCATGATGGGAGTTTTAGTTTCTCAGCAGCTGGGGGGCTTCAGTTTGGGGATGCCTGCTCTAAGCTATCGCTTGAACCCGCTCTCCCACCACTGGGAAGTTTTTACAGAGGTGGGAATAGGTAAAGAGGTGCTGTAAAAGTGAGGATTCTAAGATTTTTGTAAAGGTGTCTGCAGGGATGAGTGGTGGCCGGGACAAGTCATGGAACAGATGTAGAAGAGAAGGGAAAAAGAACAACTCTTGAGAGAAGAGAACGACTCATCAGAGATGACGTCTCCTGTGAGTCCCTGACGTCGGCGTTTATTTTGCTTCTATATTGGATCAGTGCTGTATTCACTGTAGTGTGATGTGACCTGAGCTGGTGTCAGACCACTATGTGGCCTCCATATAGTGGTGTTGTAGGTTATATCGGCGCTAGTATAGTTGCAGCGTACACTTCTCCCTGATTGTAAAAGTGAGGGAGCACCTGACCCTGTGATAGGAGTTTCACTTTTACTTTCTTGCTGGTATTTATAGTGGTGTTTATTTTAGAAGGTGGCGAGGTGCGTGACCAAGGAAAATGTGGGGGGGGGGATATTGTATGTGGGCTGGTGGTGGTGGACTATATGGATGGAGCTTAGCCATGTGTCTATGATATGTTAAACTGTGACAAATGTGTGAGACAAACAGACATGAGAGATAGACGTGTGAGACAGATATGTGACTCACTTGGTATTCTGTACTACACAATACAGTTCTGTTTTGCACACTGTATTATGTGATAAAATGGGCGCATTTATGTCCAAGAGGCCGGTAATATTTTCAAGTACAATAGCTGTAGTGTGGGCCCCCCAAGATCAGCCAAAAATCAAAGGTGGGCCACGTAATGTTTAACTTTTCTTTCTCTTTACTTAATTAAGTAATTAACAACCACATGATAATAGCATTTCATAAAAATAGAAAACGTGTATACTAGACTTACTGGACAAAAAAACCCTTTCCTGTCTTTTTAACTTCATATACAGCCACTCTGGACCTAGCAGAGAGACGCCAGGCAGTGACTGGATGCCACTTGCAAAAATTTTGAAAGACAGCCCCCTTTTGGGTGTTTTCACATGGAGATTTGGGGTGTGTTTTAGACGCTTTTTTGCAGAAATGCACTCATTAAAGAGAACCTGTCACTAGTTTTTCCCCCCTGGCTGAGGACAGAAAACAACTGAGTCAGACCTGCTGTTTCCGTGCTTTCCCCCCTTTGTGTAAAGGTTTAATTTTCGTGTACTTAATGCCAAATCTTCAGTTTTCAGCCAGAAGATTTTTTCAAGACCCCCACCTCAACTGACAAACCATTACTTGGAATGGGTAAAAAACATTGAATAACTGTCAGTGGGGGGGACTCGCCTTTGGGGGGTGGAGCTAACACCTGCTCAGAATAAGATTTAAGGGGTAAATGCCTAAAACTACAGAAACTTACAGAATAAGGGGCACAGGTTTGGGAAACAGCAGGTTGACCTAGCTTGGCTGCCCCAGAAAGGGGGGGCACAACCTACCTCACCCCGGCCATTTTATTAGGTAAAACCATGCTGGGAACGGTTGGACCCCCTTTTGCTTCAAAAACTCCCTCAATTCTTCGGGCATAATTCCACAAGTGTTGCAACGATGCTCAATTTTGGTACCAAGGGCCCCCAAAAGTGCCAAGAAAATATTCCCCACCCAAAGACACCACCACCACCACCCTAAACCTTGTCAAGGCGTTGTCCTGCTTTTTTGTTGACGCCAAATTCTGACCCTACCATCCGAATGTGCAGCAAAATCGAACTCATCAACCAGGCAACTTTTTTTCCAATCTTCCCTGCCCAATTTTCGATGAGCGGGGGCAAATTGGAGCTCATTTCCCTGTTCTTAGTGAAAGGAGTGGCACCGGTGTGGCTTCTGCGCTGTACCCTCTGCCCCCAAAGTTCGCCGTACGGCTTCAAGAAGCTCTTCTGCCTACCTTGGTTGTAACGGGGGGCTTTTAGTCACTGTTGCCTTTCTATCGCTGAACCAGTTTCCCTTTTCCTTTTTACCCCTGGCACAACAAAGGCATTTTCCCCCCACAGGACTGCCGTCACGATTTTTTTCTTTTTCGGACCATTCTCTTAAACCCTAGAGATGGTTGTGGGGAAAATCCCGGAACGCAGTTCAAATACTCAAACCACCCTTCTGGGGACCCAAAAACCTGCCACGTTTTAAAGGCATCAAAAACACCCTTTTTCCCCATACTGATGCTCGGTTTTGAAATGCAGGGGAATTTTCTTGACCATGTCACAGCCAAAAAAGCACTGGGTTGCCGCCCCTGTGATTTGGTGATTAGAAAATTTAAATGTTAACGAGCAGTTGGACAGGTTTTTACCAAAAAGTGGCCGGTGAGTGTATGTGACAGGTTCCCTTTAATTGCTCTGTATTTATGCAAAAAAATGCACCAAAAAATGCGCCAAAAACTGCACTGCTCTGTGTGAAAGTACCCTTTGTCAACCATGTGTCTTAAAAGAAACTGTGTGTTTACATAGACAACCTAGTTACTAATCAGTAACACCTGTGGAATACCTACTACTACAAGTTTCCAATTTTACAAAAATGCCCTTTTAATTAAACCATTTTTTTTTAAGGGTATTTTCACATGGAGAGTTTTTTTAATTGCTGTGCCTTTCTGCACAAATACACATCAAGAAACGCACAAAAAATGCTCTGTGTGAAAGCACCCTAAGACCTTTTGGTGCAATCACTTGACAAAGAGGGTCTAATCTCCTTGAAAAGTTGCACAAGTGTGCATCCAGCTCACTGCCCGGCGTCTCTCTGCTAAGCCCAGAGTGGCTGTATATGAAGTTAAAAAGACAGGAAAGGATCTGTTTTGCTCCAGATAAGTCTGAGTATACCTACTTTTTCCATTTTTCTGAAATGTTATCATCATGTGGTTAATTATGATAAATATATAACTAAAGAGAAAGAAAATTTAAGCCTCACATTGTCCACCTTGGATTTTTGGCTGGATTTACTATATAGAGCATTGAGGATTCTTTGATGTTGACCGCGTAGTATGTGTTCAGCGAAGATATAAGTTGTTGGATGAATACTTAAAAAAACTTAGGGTAAGTTCTCACAACGGATTATAACATGGAATTCGACATGGATTCTGCGTCGGATTCCACTTAAAAATCCTCATGTAAACCAATTGCCTTTTATTTCAATGGCCAGTCCTTGTTGTAGATCACACAGTGAACTACAGTGTGGGTTTTCCACATCACAGATTGGAACTGGATATGTCCATTCTTTGGAGCAGATCCTTGTTGGATCCCGTGCCAGCAGGAGTAATGTAGAATGAAATCCACATTACATCCAAATCAGAGCTGAATACTACCTCTGTAAATTAAAAATCCTCACCAGAAATACGATTTCTGCCAAGGAGCACATGTTGGATTTTTCAGCTGGAAAAAAAACCTCTTACAGCTGTCAATAATGGAATTCAAGGCCAATATGCTGACATAGAACAATTAGAAAAGCCAAATATGCCATTTATGAATTCAATGTTATCTTAACGGATATGGTGTTTATTTTATACAGGCATGCGATGGTTCTCATTGTTTATACCTCATTGCCTAGGGATACGTCACTGTTGCATTCTAGCAGTGATGGCCTCACTTGCTCCCTTCTTCAGTGCTGATGGCAAACAGGTATGCACATATCTGCACATGCACATTGGCTCCCGGCCCAACCTTAGCCCTGAGATAGTTCTAGTGTATATAGAATAGCACATAAGCCCCAGCCCTGTTCTGTGCAGCTCCACAACTCCCAGGAACGCATATGTTCAGGTAAAAAGTGTGAGGAGGTCATTGGAGCGCTACTTGCCGGAAATGTAAATCAAGTGAGGAGACACACCCCCTGTCTGCACAGGACGAGAGACCAAGAGGCAGAGAAGGGAGAAGATGTAGAAGATACACTATTAGATGGTAAAACCCCTTTCATTTATTAATAGTGCCAGGTACCTGAAAAGGTAGCCCCCTCCCTAGAGGACAATTTTCGAACAACTGTATTGCGTGGAGCATCCTGTACCTCCGCCAAGGATGTAGGACCTATAAAATAGAAATAATATATTTTATAAATAACAGTTATGTGTAATTCCCATACACAGTAGAGCTTCCATAATTACTTTGCTGTGTATCAAATCATTAACATGTTCTTTACACACCACCTTATCCTTTTTTTCCAAAGCTAGACAGTGGTTATTACTTACTGTGTGCTCATTAAAGCAACTGAATACCATATTTATATAAAGCTGCCACTTAATACATTTTGAGCATCTATTTTACTATAATAAATTGGTTGCCTCCCAACAAGCATACAAGCACTTATATAATTGCAAGATCAGATTGAATGCTAAGCTCATACAGTGTGGGGGCAGTTTCATACAGTTAATGTATCATAACAGTTGGAAATGCCTGTGGTAATAATTTATGCAAGAATGTATTTGAGTAGGAAGCATCTAAGCAGACATAAGTGGGCTCAAGGCAAAGATCACAAGTGGTCAACCGGTCGTCATTGTAAGATAAAAAGAGAAGCTTGTGGTCATTGCACTGCATTGTGTCAATTTCCCTGGAAAGCAAAAATATTTTCACTGATAAAAGTACCTTCTATTAAGTGCTCCAGAATGGGAACATAGAGCCTGTAACATAAGACCTAATGGCAGTCAGACACAAAGTAGAGTCAGAGGCAAGAATAGAAATGAAGGGACATCATATCAAAGATCAAACTAGGTCCACACTATGGAGCCAGGAATCTTCCACCCATAACAAATGGGACTGGTCATAAAGGGAGTGGGTCGGGCGGGGGCAACATAATTTCTATACACCATTCTCAAAAAATTTGACCTTATTTAAGAGATGCTATTAGACATTTTCTTGTACTTGTTGATTATGTATTTTATCTTCAAATAAATGTTCCAACCATTTGGAGATAGGGGCCAGTGAAAGTGATGACAATGCATTTGTCAGTACTGTATATACAGTGGGCTTGAAAAGTATTCAAAACCCTAATTAGTGGTCTCCTTCTTTGGGCGTCAGTTTAGGTGGCGGCCAGTCTTATGGGGTTTGTAGTTGTTTTCCATATACTTCTTTACGAAGAAAAATTGAACAGTGCCCATTAGTGTTTTTGGGTTGGCTATTTCTTTAAAACCTTACTCTGCTACACTTTTGCCCAAAAACCTTTATTTTTCCCAAACTTTTTGGGGTTTTCATGGTTTTCATGGCTATTCCCCAATTTGGGCTCAACGAACCCCGGCATTCACAAAAAAACATGTTTTTTGAAACAAATTACATACAGTGTACTTTTTTTATAATAAGGTGACTTTTAAGGTATTTTCAACTGGATTTTATTTTAAAAGGGTATCAAATCGAACGCTTTTAAGTCTTTTAAATAGCAAAAAAATTTTGGGAAAAACATTATTTTCTTTACATGTCACAAATACTTGCTACTTTGTGTTGCTTTATCACATAAAATACATTTAGGTTTGTGGTTGTAACGTTTAATATACCCTTCAGAACACTTTTTCAACCCACTGGAAAAATATTTAAAGGAGTATTCTCACCATGCACTTTGATGGCTTATCGACAGGACATGCCCTCAAGCTCAACGTGCTTTTCCCCACCTTGGGGCAAAACTCCCCCAAAATGTCAGTTTAGAATGGAAGCCTTTTGTAAAAACTCATATTCTTTCTTGGGATTCTGAATACAAACCGAACACAAAAAATCACCTCAAATTTTTATAGAAAAAAAGGAGATTTTGCACATACTTTCGGTGGTCTGTTCCTGAGATAGGTGTGGGTTTCCGAGGAGGGACCTGCACCTATCCCACTTTGATGGCATATACGAGTGATATGCCATCAGAGTGTATGGTGGAAACACCCCTTTAACTATTTTTTGTTCACTTATATAGCACTGACATATGTTGTATTGTCATCACCTTCACTGGGGCCTCTCTCCACTTCACAATCTTAATTAAAAATTAAACTAATAGTATGTTTTGTAGTGTGGGAAGAAACATGGAGTATCCAATGGAAACAGATGCAGACACAGAATACATACAAACTCAATGTAACCGTGCTGTATCTGCAACAGTGATGGGCACAATGCCACTATTCGTATGGTATATACAGTAAATATGTGCATGCTGTAATGTTGTGTATATACTGCGTAAATATGTGCCCCAAGCACTGTCTGAGGACCTTGTGAACTGAGTTGTAATGGCCTTGTTGGATCATGTTATGCAGTGGAATTGCCATGTCCTGGCAGAGTCACTGGTCAGCAAGGATGGTTACTTCACTGGCTGTCATCCTTAAAGGGGTTTTGCCACGATCTCATTTCATACCTCGTGCATCCAGCTCTGTGTGCTCAGAAGTAGGTGTGTGTGATATGTTTAAATTGCATATCATGTGACCAGCAGGATGACATCACCAGGCCTTTCCTCTCTGTAGTCAAAGAAAGGTCTGTTTATGTAAAGCATTGTGAGTAGCTGAGAAGTAAAGTTTTTGCCTCCAGGCACAAGGGTCCTAGGCTCAAATCCCTGCAGGAACCAAACCTGTGTTTTTTTTTTTCTATTTATCAATGCACATACCTCATTGAGGTTTCTTTTTTATTTATTTGCACTGTTTGACTAATTACTAAGGAGTACAGAGGACAGGAGTAGAGTGACAGCACCTGGGCTTTGAACACTCAGTTGCTGCCTGAGAGGAGAAGTGATGTCTAAGGATGTGCGACCAAGACTGATGAGCTCTCAGCCCTGGTTGTATTGAGCTGTAAACAATGGATCACTAAGGGAGCAGCTAAAACAAAAACGGTGCAGAATTTTTAACAATGAAGAATAGTGAAAATATTTGTTATTTCATTTGCAAGCTTCCCACATCAATTTTACTTCATGGCCAAACCCCTTTAAGGAAAAGGTATCAACATTAGCATAGACTCAGGAAGAGTCTGCCTCTTACATAGGTGTGAGCGTTCTGGAAATGAAATGCTGTACTACAGTGTTTTTAGGCGGAGACCAGAGGAAAAATATTTAAGAGCAGTATTTATTGCCAGTCAGTGAGTGGGCAGTGGTACCACATAAGGTGTGTAAGAGACCTGCTGCGGCCTTTGAAGGTGGGTAGGCCTAAAAATTATGGTCAGCACAGTATTGGGTTAACATAAAGAAGAGCTAAGGAGATTTTCGGCGTGGAAACGCTTCACAATACGCTCCATACTTTGTGTGAGGTGTTTCTGCGGTGAAAATCCGATCCCTGTTGATTCCTATGGACGTTTTACTCATGTAAAGTGTCAAGAATTGACATCTCTCATTTTTCAGCGCTGAAAACAAATGCAGAAAATGTGTGCAAAAACCGCGTCGTGTGAACTATCATTGAGAATGAACTGGGGAAGTTCTCAAGATGTTTTGGACATTGTTTTGAAATTGGAAAATATAAGGCATGTAAGGTGTAGAGCATGTAAACAAATATGGAATATGATTATAAGCGTGATTACTACTATTATTATACATGTTATATAAACTGCACAACTTTTATGGGACACTAAGAGCGACATGTATGAACGGGGCTGCGCCAGAAGTCTGGCGTCTTTTTAGCCAAAAAACTAACGGCATTCGCTCTATTTGTAACCAGGGGCACTCTAATATCAGGCACACTACAGAGCGCCCGCGGCACTTTGTAATGCGCCTGAGATCGGGGTGCGTGTTGGAGGCAGGGCGCACTACAACCATACCAAGCTACACATTTATGGCTTCAGTACGGCAAATCCAGGCACATGAATGCTGGAATAGATAGAGCACTTTAAAAGTGGTTTACCTGAGCCAGAAGTGTCGCTTTGCAGCTAGAAAGCGCTAAATCTATGACCCGCAGTAGAACAGATTCATAGATTCAGGTGCATTCTACCAGTGTCAGTCTGGGGAGTCTAGGGCCCACAGGTGGAGTTGATTCTAGGTGCCCACCAGTTGAGCTGTTTCTGGACCAACTGGTGGAGTTTATTTTAGGGGCCCAACCTACAGCTACTGTACATGCCTCCTATACTCTGCCTCTTGCTTTCTGCCTCTCTGTGTATGCTTTTTTGCCTCTCCTGAGGATGTATATGCATTTTAAAAACAACTCCAGGTCTACCATGCTCAGAGGCCCACCGGGGGTTTCCCCTATTCCCCTGTGGGCCAGTCCAAGCCTGCATTCTACGCTACTAATGCGCGCAAAAAAATGGCGCCTGGGCACCAAAAATCATACATGAGAATAATCTGAGCATGACAGTCTCTTGAAAACACTGTGGAATATGACTGTTATATATATGAATAAAATAGAAAAAATAATATTTAAAGATATAATTTGATGAATGTGGTGTGACACAAAGAGGAAAATTCAAAACCTAGAAAGTGATAAGACCCCCTAATTACTAATTACATAAACATAACATAGGGCTACAAGTATGAATTGGGCTGTGCCAGTTTTCTGGTGTACTTTGAGCCAAAAAGAATGTATGAACAGGTGCACTACAAAGTTTGGTGCGATAAGTCCCTTTGCAATGCGCCAAAGACCCTTTTTTATGCACCAAAGATCAGAGGTGTTCTAGGGGTGTCACACCTCATTTATGATTCTTTGACGCCAAACGTAGACGCAGAACAGTTAGAACAACCAGACCAAGTTAAAGGTGGTGCCTGAGTCAGACTTGTCGTATTGGCACTACAATGTACAGTACCTATATGTATGAACTGCAGAAGAACAGGTTCCTATATTCTGGCAAATTCTACACTGCCTTAAAGCTATTTAGAACTGGCCTGTCAGCGCCAGGATTAATACATGTCTTATATCAGGAAGGTTCCTTATTATTGTGAGAACTGAGGAGGCCGAATATTGTAGTGCATGAAATTTTAATTTGGGGTTTATGCTAACAAGAGCTTCCATTACATAAAGCGGAGGAAAACATGCATGCAGAAAACAAAACAAATATAATGCACCTATTGTTTTTTATTTTAGTTGCGCCATAGTGTCTCCAGAATCTACATTATATACTCCTCCTGAATGTTTTCTTAGGTTTCAGTTGTATGTTATTTTTATACATAGGTATTTAGGGGAACATGTGAGAACCTGGTGCCCACTCAGCAGTTCAACCTCTGTTTTTAATAGTGTATGAACCGACAGTATGTATGAAAGTGTCTCACAGCACTATATAAATGTGTCCCATTCTATGCCAAAAGGAGTCTTAGTCATGCCACTTTGAAACTGGTATGGATTTGTATGACAGTTCACGGCAAACTTTGGCACATCGTAAGATATTGGGCGCCCCATCTCATCCCCCTCATCTTTGGCGCATTCAAAAGTGTCATGTCTGGTGCAGATTGCGGCACGTTTTGGCATGCGATAGTTCATACATGTATAGAACTGGGCTACAACAGTTTGTCTCAAAGGATGCCCATAAATGGCACAGCCCTGTTCATACATGTCGCCCTCCTACCCACTTATAACAGGACTTTACATGTTAGTGTACATCTACACGTCAGATTTTTCTATCTTTGGAATCTGCAGCAGAAGCTGAGGCATAACTTTAGTTTTCTACCTTGGATTTCCAGTTTATATGCTGTAGTATCAGGTATGGCTTTAGAGCGGCTGAGCCCCAGGTCCAAAGGGGTTAATCCACATATAAGCAGGGCATAATAAGTACTACATGAAGTTACCTGCCCCCTTTTATTCAAATCCTAAAATCGTAGTGGGAAAAATTGGGCCGTAGTTTACAGTGTGAACTACAGAACGAATTCCCATTAAAAAGCATTTGATGAGGATTCCACATGAGGTTCCCATGGACTCTGATGCAGATTCTGCATCACTGTGAACATGTTATAAATAGACAACTGTACTCAAATATGACAAATGAGCTGCCATATGGTATGCTGCCTCTATTTACTATCACACTGTAGTTTCTACAATGAGGATTGCTTTTTATGTTAAAGATCTTGCAAAGAGAAGTCACTTTGCAATATATATCTATTAAAAGTATCCTACCTATCCTGAGATATCTCCTCTTGTATGGGCTGCATCAGCTCCCCAGGTCGCTATAGCTATAGACCTGTTTGATCTATCCTGATAGGCTGCCAGCACTGGTTGCTATAGTTAAAGACCTGGCTTCTACTGCAGCCTAGTACAAGCCAGTAAACACACCCCTGAATTCAAAGTGAAACCAAGAAAACAGGACTCAGGTAGGATGAATCAATGTAGTGAGACAACCCCTTTAAGTGTTTGTGAGAGCAAATGGGATCATGCTGCCCAGTTATCACTTTTATTTGTTTAAGATAGAAGAGCTGCTCCGGCTAAAGCAGGTGAAAGCTAAGTAGAGTGGTGGCAAAGACTGGCTGCGGCACTGCTGGGGGACTAAAGAAGAGCCTGTTCCAAAATCAACCCAGAGGCAGGGGAAAAGAAGAGGTAAGCACTTTATGTTCTAGAGGATGTAGGGTTAGAAGAAGAGAAGATAATCAACCAGGAGACAGAGTCTTAAGAGGAGCAGGAAGAAGGGGTATAGCTACTCCTCTTCAAAGAGTGTAGGATCCCGGAAGAGTGCACTGCTAAGAGCCATTCCCGTACATCCAGCACCGACGCAGGCAAAGGGGACTGCAGAGCAAGGCAATGGTTCCACTACAGCAGTGGGGGTCCATGTAAAGTTTTTTTAAATTTTTAAAGTCGACGACTTGCACGGCCAATAATGCTGGTCAAGTAACTGTAGTGCGCCTGGGTTATTCTACTGTAGCTGGAAGGAAGGTAATTGTATCTGCCAAGGAGGTTGCTATTGAGGTCAATAAGGGCATGTCCCCACAGCACGCGTTTTCGGACGGTTTTTTCAGCCGGTTTGCAGTTTTTCAGACCGCCTGAAAAACCGGCCGAATTTGAGCACAATTGGGCTCTATGGAAAACCCGTGTAGCAGCCCCCATCGCACGGGTTTTCCGCCCGCGGTCCGCTCAAAAAACAGTGAACAAGTTCATTCTTCCGTCAGGTTTCCGGACGAAATATGAACACCTCAATGGGAGGGGGGAGGGCTGTTCTCCGCTCATCGCGGAGAAAAGCCGTCCCCCCCGCAGCTGTGGGGACAGCCGCAAAACCGGACAAATACTAGCCGGCAAACCGGCCGGTATTTGTCCTGTGCCGTGTAAACGCGCCCTACAGGGTTTGCTGTTTTTTCTTGTCTACCAGGCATTACTGAGATTTTTCTTGAAGAGGCAACAATGTAGGATATATCACTTCTTTGTTTTCATTTGTCTTCAGCTGTTAAAAAAAAATCTGGAAAAATTAACTGGTGAATATGTTTTATGTATTGCCATCTTTTAAAGAGCAGAAGTAGGATAAAAATACGACAAGGTTGTTGAAAAAAAACCTCACTGGTAAGAATGTTTAATAATTGGCTGCAAGCGTTTTGTACATTTTCTTCTGTGTTAAGGTAAAAAGGCTCCAGAGAAGTGTTCAAACCTTTGCCAACAAATAATGTATTGGTGGCATATCGTTATTTCGGCTGTACTGCTGTGTGCAGATATGATGAAATGTTTTATCAAAAACTTTCAATTCACCCTTCTATAAATTGGGGTCAGTAAGACGTGGGCTTGTGGATGAACCTAATGTTGAAGCATTCTTTAGCAGCAATTCAGTTTTATTGAGGCTTTGGTCAAAGTGCTCTTTTTTTTGAAAAAAGCCAATATAAAATCAACCTTTAGTTGGTTTCATGTGTTTGCTTCAACATTTAACTTGTTAAGTTTTCAGTTCAACAGTTGTTATTATCTTGATAACTAACAAAGTAAAAAATGCAATGCTCACCCTGTTTCCAGTCCTATTCATTAGTGGAGTCTGTTGGTATCGGATCCTTGCATGGATTGCCGCCAGCTTGAGCAGATATGTAGTCTGTGCAGTTCTTATACAAGAAACTTAATATCCAGGAAGGCTTAAAAAGCTGATCCTTTTATTTCATAATGTATCCAAACAGAGAGTAGTAATGTGCCAATGTCACGCTTACGCGTTTCAGACTCCTTTGAGTCCTTGTTCAGAGTCATTAACATCATTGTCACGAGGCGCACTACAGTCCATGTTCTGGTCCGCAAATGCAGCTATGCTCAGTCTTCCCCTACACTCTCTGCTCTCTGCTCATGTGCCCGTGCTCATGCCTCCCGTCCTGGCTGGCACTCACCTGTCCTTACTCCTGCTCTGTCCTCTGCTTCAGGTAGGGGCGCATACCGTCTCTTTATTATTTAAGGGACTAGTGTGTCCTTAATGTCCTATCAGGTTTATCCTCTCCCTTTATTAGTTCTCCTCTCCCTGTCTTCCCTGCTGCTTCGTTGGTGTTTGTGAAGAGTTTTCATGAGTTGCGTTATTTCGTAGTTTCATGTACCAGACTCTTCTTGCCCGTTTTCCTGACTATGTTGCTTGTCACCTGCCCTTTCTGCCAGTTTCTGACCACACACCTGCCTGCCGATTCTGTACCACGCCGCACCCTGGCCACCACCGCAAGCAAGCACATTAGGGGTAGTGACCTTGTAGCAAGTCCACCCACCTTGTGGCAGGGTCTGGTGAATATCAGGACCTTCTTAGACTCTGCTCCCTGACGTGGCTTATACCACCTCTTGTGGAGGTCCTGATCATCCACCTCCTGCCCTGACAATTATGCACCACACATGCTTAAAGGGGTTGTCTCACTACATTGATTCATGTTACCACAGTCCTGTTTTCTTGGTTTCACTTTGATTTCAGGGGCATGTTTACTGACTTCTACTAGGCTGCTGTAGAAACCAGGTCTGTAGCTATAGTGACCAGCACTGGCAGCCTATCAGGAGAGATCAAAAAGGTCTGAAGCTATAGCGACCACAGGAGCTGATGCAGCCCATATAACAGGGGAAATCTCAGAATAGGTAGGACATTGTTAATGGACACATATTGCAAAGTGACTTGTTTTTGCAAGATCTTAAACAAAAAAAATCTATTCTTATGGTGAGACAACCCCTTTAAAAACATCCTAAAGCCAATCATAGCTTGCAACATAAATTACATCATGAAGTCCAACCTAAAGTAACCCTATGTCTATCAGAATGTTATCAATAATAGCAAGAAAGTGATCAAATCTCACTCTATATATATGTATTTACTTTAATAGATATATAGTAAATCACTTCTATAATTTAAGCCTTTAGGAAATCTGGTATCTAATTCCAGGATCCAATAGTCCTCTACTCTTTGGGGTTTATCTCCCAGTTCTATGCCAAAAAAGCGAAATGTTTCTAACAAGCCTTCATGGTATTCCAAAAAGTATTTTGTGGCCCCTGACAAATGTGTCTGACGATTTCTAATTCCAGCTATATGTTCTGCTATGTGGACTTTGAGTTTATGAATAGTGCTACCTATGTATATTTTATCGCAAGTTTGACAGTATATTGCATAAACCGAATGATGGGTTTCACAGTTTAAAAAAGACTTTATTTTATACTGCTGTGCTGTTATGTTGTTTTTTAAAATAGGGGTTTTAATAGCATAAGATAAGAATAACCTGCATCGAAAAAGCTGGGTGGAAAGTCATTGGCCACCATTCTCCCTCTTATAGGGACACATTTATCCCCTGATTCCATAATTTGTGCTAGTAAGCGGTCTTGTCTTACTATAGGCAAATTTTTAGAAAACACTTTTTTGACCCTCAAAACATCCTTACTAAATGCCGTAGAAAAGATCAGTCTGTGGGATAGTGGGACAGCCTCCCTGTGTTTTCCAAGCAAAATCCCAAGCATAACAGTTGTGAAATATTTATTTGTATTCTACTGTTTGGCCACAAGATGTCGCTATGTCCAGTTTCCAGTATATGCAAATGAGGGACATGGTATAAGACTGCCACATGAAGCAGCCATTTTAGAAGCTGCTGAGATTCAGAGAACAGACTGAGACAGAGACTGAGCTAAAAAGGAAGGAGGATTCACAGTTGTTCCAGAGACAGGGGAGAGCCTGACTGTCCATACAGACGCCATTGCAGAGAGAGAGAGAGAGAGAGAGAGAACTCCTGGACAAGAAGGACAAGCTGCCAAGATAGAGAGGACTGTCTGCAGCCGGACCATCCACTTCATCCACAAGGATCTGCACCTGAGAACAGGAGTTGCCGGCCATCTTTAAGGTACCTCAGCGGATGCGTGCACGCCAACGAGCTCAGGACTGTGAGAAGGCCTGAAATTTGTTTAGTTAGTTTAGGTTCAGTTACAGGCCACAGGAGGGTTTCCCAAATACATCCTCCTGTTCAGGACTTGGAGAGTTTACTAGTGCACCATTAGCTACTTGAACCGGTTCATCTGTGAGGGAAAGTTTGTGTCACATGTGTGTTTGGGAGGGAAGTGGGTAAATCCATTAAAGCTGTGTAAGCTGCTGTGCTGCACCACGAGCCCCTGCAACTGCCACCACACACAATTGTTCCCGTTGGTGATTACGGTATTAAGAAGGTAAGGGGTTATCGGCCTTTCCGAACCCCACGGTTAGGTAAAATTACCGTGCATCCAGAGAGTACATTTCTGGCGGTGCGCTGTGCAGCACAGGGGCCCAGGATACTTATTTGTAAATTTGTGTTTGGGGGATCTGTTCACCATCTTGTTCCAGAAAATTCAGTAAAACAAACCGTTGTTGAGCTGGTGTTGGAGTCGTGTTCTTTGTCCGTGACTTCGCTGTATTCCGGAAAACCTGCCCTCGGTACTCGGCTTACAAGTCTATTAGTAAAATTCTACTGTTGTGTTCTCCTGTTATAAAAGGGAGATCTGAGTTTGACCTCTAATTTTATTGTATGCAGATTTTAACAGTGCCTCCAGGTACCATTTAGCTCTAAGTCTGTCATCTATATTCCTCATTTTGTTTTCAAAATCCACATCAAGAGAACACGCCCTTATAGCTCTCATATACTCCCCCAACAGGATGGCCACTATCGTATGTGGTGAGTGACAGATGTCAGTCTGAAGAATAGCATAACCACTATATGGTTTTCTATATAGTGTAGTGTAAACCTGTCCTTCTATACCATCTCCATGTAGCTCAGTATCTAGAAATGCAATATTTGATGTGTGAAATTGATAAGTGAGATGCAAGTTAAACGAATTCTCATTCAAATAGTCAATTAATTTATGTATGGAAGCTACACTGTAATCCCAAACCAATAAGAGATTGTTGATGTAGTGCCCATACCATCATATACATTCTTCAAAAGGGCTGTAAACCCTAAGGCTCACTTGTATGAACGGGGCTGCACCAGAAGTCTGGCATCTTTTCAGCCCGACATCTAGCGCAGCCCTTAAATTTCCTGCACGCCAATATCAGACGCATTAAGGAGCGCCCACAGCACTTTGTATTGCACCTGATTTTGGAGGGCGTGCGGGAGGCGGGGTGCACTAGAACCGTATGAAACTATAGAGCAGCGGCGTCAGCATGCACTGACATGGTGGACACCAGGGGGGACATGTATAAACAGGGCTGTGCCAGAAGTCTGGCGTATGTTCAGCCCGACATCATGCGGAGCCCCGTTCGCAATAGTGAAAAGCCTCCCGTACGCCAGTATCAGGGGATTACAGAGCGCAAGTGGCACTTTGTAATGCGGCCAATTTCGGGGGGCGTGTGGGAGGCGGTGCGCACTAGAAATGTACGAAGCTATAGATTTAAAGCTTCAGTACGGCAATTCCAATCGTATTACTGCTATAACAGGTAAACCACTTTCAAAGTGGTTTACCTGAGCCAGAAGTGTCGTTTCTGTGCTAGAATGCACCTGATTTATGACCCGCAGTACAGCAGGTTCATAAATTAAGGCGCATTCTACACATTCGTATGCATGAAAATTTGGTGTGAAAGCGCCATAAATCATACATGTCACCCTAAGTATGGCGTGGTGCTCCCACTATGCCATAAACAGATTAGCAATGGATGGCGAGGAGGTGGCCCCCATAGTAGCACCCAACAACTGCAAATAGAAACAGTTATCAAAATTAAAATAATTATTTTTAAGTAGAAAATCCACACTTAGCATGATATATATTTTCACACCTTCCATGTACACAACAAAGATTTCTGGTCAGCACTGTCCTTAATTCATCCAAAAACGTTCATCCATCCAAACATTGTTAATGCAACAGAGCGCCCATAGGTAGGGTAGCCCAGCGTACAAATGTGCAACGTTTCGGCACATTTGCTTGAGAAAGGCTCTTTTTGTCTTGAGTCGAAACATTGCACATTTGTTCTCTGGACCCTTAATAAAAAGAACATTATGCTGACGTCCTACTTTGGATATTTTTTGGACACCTTCCATGTAATCACTATAACGGTCCAAATGGAATGGCAGTCAATGCTAACTCGTGTGGAATGCTGGAATACAGGCTTGACACATCACAACTTAGCCAGCTATTCAAAACTTAAAAACGCTTGTAATACACTTTTGCTATCTTTTAGATACCCTGGAGTATGTTGTATTAACGGCTGCAAATAGCCATCAACCCAGGTACTACGGCTATGTCTGCACTGCACAACAAATTGACGTTTTTCAGCTTTTTTCGTCTTCTAAAAACGCTAATAGAACGACTGAAAAGAGGTCTCAGACTTGTATAGTAAAAACGTTCTGTTGTCTTCGCAGAACATTTTTTTTCTGCTTGTTTTGCTGCTGGTTGTTTTTTGAAACATGTTGCAAAAAACGACTGAGCAGGGCAGAAAATTTACTATTGGAGTCTATGTAAAGCGCTGGACGTTTTTTGGCACGGTTTCTACACTAATTTTTTGTAGAAATCCATAGAAATATAATAAGGCTATGTCTACATGGCAGTGGACATAAAACGCCCTGAAAACCAAATCCTAAAACCATTCATAAAACTGAGTTTTTTGTCCACTGCTTGTTAAAAGCTGCTGAAAAAACATCAGTTTTTTTGCACGTTCTGCATTTTTTTGCACGTTTTTACGCATTATTTTTTGCAGAAATGCCAAGCATTATAACTGCCATGGATTTATGCAAAAAACGCACCAAAAACCGTCCGGCACTTTACATAGACTCCAATATTAAATTTTCTGTCCTGCTCTGTCGTTTTTTTCCAACATGTTTCAAAAAACAACCAGCAAAAAAACGAGCAGAAAAAATCATTCATAAATATAGGGTAGTTTACATAAAAAGTGTATGAACCTGACACCTAGACTGAACATCTACATTTGAGACCAGAGGTTTACATATACTTTATAAAAAGACACATATGCATGTTTTTCTACCTGACATGATATCATAATAAACCTTACCCGTTTTAGGTCAATTAGGATTACCACAATTCTGCAAAGTCAAAAGTTTATATACACTAGGATTACTATGCCTTTAAACAATTTGGGAAGGCCCATATGATGATGTCATGTTTGAAAGCTTCTGATAGGTTTATTGCAACATCTGAGTTAAACAGAGACACACCTGGGGATGTATTTTTTTAGCACACCAGAAACACACTGCTTCTGTGTGCAACATCATGGGAAAATCTAAAGAAATCAGCCAAGATATCAGGTAGAGAATTGTGGACTTGAGCAAGTCTGGTTCATCCTTGGGTGCAATTTCCAGATACCGGAAAGTATCCCGTTTTTATACAAACAATTATACGAAAGTACAAACAAGATGAGATTGTCCAGCCATCATACCGCTCAGGAAGGAGACGGGTTCTGTTTCTGAACCTGCTTTGGTCCAACGTGTGTATATCAACCCAAGAACAAAGGCAAAAGATCTTCTGAGGATGCTGGCGGAAGCTGATAAGATTGTGTCATTATCCATAGTGAAACAAGTACTGTATCAACATGGGCTGAAAGGCCACTCTGTCAGGAAGAAGCCACTACTCCAAAAGAAACATATAAAAGCCAGATTAATGTTTGTAAATGCTCACAGGAACAAAGACCTACATTTTTTAGTGACATGTCCTGTGGTCTTACGAAACTAAAATTGTACAGTTTGGCCATAATGACCAATGTTAAATTTGGAGGAAAAAGGGAGAAACTTTTGGGAAACCTAAGAACACCATCCCAACTGTGAAACACTGGGGTTGCAGCAATCAGTTGTGTGGTTGTGTTGCTGAAGTAGGGACTGGTGAACTTCACAAAATAGAGGGCATCATGAGGAAAAAGAATATGTGGCAATACTGAAGCAACATCTTAAGACATCAGCCAGGAAGTTAAAACTTGGGTGGAAATGGGTCTTTCAAATAGACAATGACCTGAAGCATACCGCCAAACTGGTTACAAAGTGGCTTAAGGATAACCAAGTCAATGCTTTGGAGTGGCTATCACAAAGCCTTGATCTCAATCCTATTTGAAATTTGTGGGTAGAGCTGAAAAGGCAGATGCGAGCAAGACGACCTACAAACATGACTCAGTTACACCAGTTCTGTCAGGAGGAATGGACCAAAATTCCTACCAACTATTTGTGAGAAGCTCGTGGAAGGAAATCCAAAATATTTGCCCAAGTCATATTTTTTAAAAGGGCAATCCCCCCCAAAAATTTTAATGAAAGGGGTTATGTAAATTTTTTGACTTTGCAAAAAGGGAAAAAAAAAATTTTGCTTTAAAAAATTCTTTTCCCCTCATTATTCAAAAAATTTTGGCAAAAAAATAAAAAAATTTTTTGGGTAATCCTAACTGACCAAAAATAAGGTTAGGTGGTTTTCTGATTCATGTTAAAAAGGGAGAAAAACTTTGGCATATGTGTTTTTTTATAAAATTGTATAAAAATTTTTCGGGGTTTCAAAGTAGTACAGATAAGTCCCTTTTTTGAGTCCCCAAAAGTGTGGGCTTTTTGCAGAATGTTTGGGGACAAAATGTGGGGGGGTTTTAAGCAATTAAGGACTTGGTGGGGCCTGCCAAGAAGATTTTTTCCAGGGCGTTGGAATTATGAGGGTGTTGATGGTTACAGGAAAACATTTTCCCAGAGAACTGGTTGCAGCACGGTGAAACCCTTAAAAATTTGAGCATGGGAGGTTTGGTTGATTGAGCATAAAAATCATAGATTCATCAGCAGAGCAGAGAGAACGGGTAGGGGGGGTTAGACGGGGGATGGGGAGGGGGTTTAAAGAGGGGGGGCAGCGCGGGTAAAAGGGGCTTTATGGGTGAAAGTGATTAGTTTAGGGTTGTTTTCTGTACTGAAGGGAAAAAAACCATTTGGCTTTTGACGAAAACAAAAGGGGGCATCAGTATAGTGGGTTTGGAAAGAAAGATGAACCGGGGTGGCTTTTGGACGGATTGGAGGGGGAAAGATTTTTACAGGGGAAGAGAAAGACGGATAAGTGGGGAAAGTTGGGCCTGGCCCTACACAGCACTGGACAAAAAACTTATGAAAACCAAATCCCTAAAAAATGTCATAAAACTCCCCGTTTTTTTGGGTTTTGCAGTGATTTTTTTTCCCCAAGGGCCGTGGCCCTGGTTTTTAGTTTTTTCCACAGTAGGAAAAGGATTGGATTTTTGGATGGGTTTTTTTGAGGTCCCGGGTGACGGGAAAACGGGAAAGGGGATTAAATTATAGGGGAGTAAAGGGGACGATCAGAATCAAATAAAAACCCCAGACCCCGGGGGGCCAAATGCCTAGGATTATGGTGGAAACCACACACTAAAACAGACTTTGCGGGTGGGTTCGGTTAGTAGAAGGGGGATGCTAGAAGTTAAATTTTTAGTGGGGTTTTATTTTTGAGTAAAAAAGGGGAAATTATGTCAAGAAAAGCAGACAGAAATCACGGGTGTTCTGTAGCAGGGGGGGGGTTGTTTTACACGGGAAGAGGTGTAAAATTGGGGGGTCACCGCATGGAGATGGTACTGAAAAAAAAAATTTTGTAAATGGTTTGTCCAATGGAGTCTGTCTTTTGATGTTTGGGAATATCCGCCCCTTTCTGTTTCTAGCTAATTCTATTAGAGTAACATTATGCGGAGGTTTGTAAATTTCCAATTTTACAAAAGGCCCACAGACAAAGGGGTTGTCTCACTTTTGGTCGGGAAAGGGCTGAAAAGGGCCGGGCAGCTTTTCAGAAAAGGAGATAAGACAAAGCAAGAGAGAAAAGGGGGTCGGTAACCTAGAGAAATTTTTTTGTACACTTAACATAATAAAAATCCTCCTTTTTAAACATGAACAAAGCAAATTTAAAACAGCCCAAAATTAAATTTTATAAAAGTCCTTTTTTTCCCTTTCCAACATGTTAAGGAAACATTGTGGTGAGAAAACCCCTAATTTTAGCCATTTTAAGCATATTTTGGGTTTTAATTTTTTGTTTTTAAACCCCCTAATGAAGATTTTGGCTTTTTTATTTCAAGTTGTTGGTGTAATGATCTTTTAGATTTCAAAGTAGAGGAGGTGCGGCTATGGTCCACAGTTGTTTGGGTAGGTTTTTAGGATTCCCCCAAAAACCCAATATGTTTTAAACTTATATATATATAGAAAGCCCCAATTTATAACCCCTTTTTTTTCCTTTTTATCAGTGGCCCAAAATATTTTTCATTATAGGTACAAATTGGGGCATTAAATTTTAAAAATATAAATAGGTAACCGTTACCGGGTTAAAAGGGGCAAAAAATCCAAACCCCTTTTAGTCCATGCAGACTTTTTCAAGGGAAAAACCCGCCCTTTTTCCCCTGAGTGTGTTTGCCTCTCCCCCTTTCCCTTTTAAATAAACAAAGGGGAATGTTGGGTTGAAACCCCAAAACATGATGGGTTTTTAGTGGGGTTTTTCGAAATTTGTTGTCCGACAAAAAAAGTGTTTAAAATTTTATTTGTTTAACTTTTCACGATTTAGAAGCAAATTTTTACATTATATTTCTTTAATTCACTGTTGTAATTGGAAACAAATCAGTTACCCTCAGTTTGATGGGGAAATACCTTCAGGGCCCCATGTTTTTAACCCTTTGAACACCATTTTACAGTTTTAAATTAAAATTTATAAAACTTAAAAGGTTTTGTTTAAAAATTTTTAAAAAAATAGATTTACTTATCTTTTATGCGGGTTTTTATAAAGATCCCCGTAAATTTACCAAATTTTTGGCCCCAAAAGCTAAAAATCCCCACCACCAATAGCGAGACAAAGAAATTGTCACCTACATTTTTTTTACTAATTAAAACCAAATACTGAAACATTTGTTTTTTATTTTCAAATTAAAATTTTTTCTTAAATTTTATTTTCTCTATTTTGGATAGTCATTTTTGCTGCCCGCTCTGTTTTTAAAAACAAAAAAACTTCAAATAAAAAAATCAAACCCTTTTTTGTAAAAAAAACAAAACAAGTCTTTTGAACCTTTTTTAAAACCACTGTCAATCCAGAAATTTAAGGTTTTGAAAGTCATTGGGGCTTTGTCTACAAATGGCCAGCTCATGACTGCTGCACCTCATCCCAAACCTTTTACAATCACATGCCGTTTTTATTTTCATCCACCGGTGTTGTGAACAGTGATGTCAATGGAAAATTTTATGGAATTTAGAAGGGGCCCCTGATGGACTGAAAACAGTCACAAAACACTTTGGGGGCCTTTTTAAAACCAGATCAAGGGGATGGATTAAAAGGCAAAAAAAGTTTTTTAATTTTTTTTTGGGGTTTTTTCAAGCCCTTTTTGCAGTTTAAAAGACTATTGGGTTATCGCAATAACATATGACCCTATTTTAATTTTGGGAATGTGAAGAGGGGGAGGGAGAAATTTTGATCATCAAACCATTATCCCAAAGGATCCTCTAGACATCATACTTGACAACCATCATGGATTGTCCTGGAGACTCCCTGGAAAAAAGAGGAGTTTTTTTGGGCCCCCCAAGATGGGGTTGGGGAAATCTCCTTTGGGGGGTGGGTGTGAGATCCCGGTGGGCTTTAGAAGCTCTACCCACACCATTCACAGTAGGAGAAGGCTGTAATATACAGCTAGGCTCCTGCTGAAGCATCCAAGAATGAATTAGCTCTGATATCTCCGTTTTTAAATCCCTTGGGTGCCAAAAATTAGGCCCGCCACATTAAATTTTGGGGGGTTAATGCTGAAAATGAATCCCGCTCCCTTTTTCTAAACCCTCAGCACCCCGCTAATTTTGTATGTTTTGGGTTGTTTTAAAATAAATTTAAAAAATATAAAAATATATATTTAAAAAATATATTTTTTAAAACACACATACACGTCACCAGTTTTCTAAGTAAATATATTTCTAAAGGTGCTATTACATGAAATTCTCACAAGATGTCATTAACAACACATCCAATCCACACAGGCAAATAAATCAAACCATGGAAGTCCATAAATTAACCCCTTAACGCGGAGGCCTATTTTTTTTTCACATCCGTTTTTCCCTCATTGCCTTCCCAGAGCCATAACTTTTTTTTTCCATCTACATATACATATGAGGGATTTTATTTTGCGGGACAAGATGTACTTTCTAATGATGTCATTCATCGTACCATAGCATATACTGGGAAACTGCAAAAAAATTCTAAGTGTGGCAAAATGTGAAGAAAAACATACTTGCGCCATGTTTGTGGGAGTTTTGTTTTTATGGCGTTCAATCTTCAGTAAAAATGATGTGTTATCTATATTCTACAGGTTGATACGAATCCGACAGTACCAAACATGTATGGTTTTCGTTATATTTTGGTACCATAAAAAAATTCATTTTCTATTTTTGAAATTTGCGTGGTACCATGATCCCACTACAAAGTCCCTTACCGGCATTAGGACGTACTCATACGTCCAATGTCGGTATGGGGTTAATTTATGTGTAATAATGAGAAATGTCATAAAAGAAAGGCACAAAATAAGACGAAGTGGCCCATGTGCCATGAAATGCATTGTTACGATTTAAATAAATTAAAACCTGTGAGAATACATGGAGAGCTATTCAGCGCTATATAAATCCTAGAAATCCGTTTTTCAGCCAAAGACCGGTCTCGGAGGAACTCCTGGTGCTATTTAGTTAATAATGAGAAATGACACAGGGAAAAGATATTGAACATGTTGCATGCATTGCTCAGGTGGGATTTTGTCCCTTTCTTCCACACAAACTCTTCAAATCCTGAAGGTTTCGTGGGCTCCTATGAACTCTGAGCTTTAGTTCCATCCATAGATTTTCTGTTGGGTTCAGGTTTGGTGATTGGCTGGGCAGCTGTATTTTTTCTTTCTCTGAAACCAATTGAGAGTTTCCTTGGTTTTGTGTTTGGGATCATTGTCTTACTGAAATGTCCATCCTCGTTTCATCTTCATCATCCTGACAGTTGGCAGCAGATTTTTATCAAGAATGTCTCTGTCCATTTGTCCATTCATCCTTCCTTCAATTATATGAAGTTTGCCAGTGTTGTATGCTGAAAAACAGCCCCACACCATGATGATCCCACCTCCAAACTTCACTGTTGGTATGGTGTTTTTGGGGTGATATGTACCGCCTTTTGGCCTCCAAAAATAGTGTATACTTTGGCATCCAAAGAGTTAAATTTGTCTCATCTGACCAGACTATATTCTCCCAGTATTTCATAGGTTTGTGTAAATATTGATGAGCAACTTTTAAACACTCTTGAACCTGCTTTTTGTTCAGCAGTGTAGTCTTGCGTCGTTAGTGTACATTCAGGCCATGGAGGTTGGGTGCATTATTTATGGTTTTCTTTGAAACAATTGTACCTGCTGATTTTAGGTCTTTCTGTAGCTTTCCACAGGTGGTCTTTGGCTCTTGGACAACTCTTCTGATAGTTCTTTTCACTCTTTTTTCTGAAATCTTATGGGGAGTACCTGGTCATGGCTGGTTTATAGTGAAATAATGTTCTTTTCACTTCTGGATTATGGCCCCAAATGTGCTCACTGAAACCTTTAGTAATTTACAAAATTCTTCTGTAACCAATGCCATCAGTATGTTTTGCAACAATAAAGTCCTGAGACAGCTCACTGGTTTTAAACATCATGAGATGTTTCTTGTGTGGCACCTTGATAATGATACACCTTGCTATAGGCCATCTGTTGAACCACCTAATATTATTTTTCACTTAGTGCTTTTTGCACATCTCTTTTTCATGTGTTCAACACTTTTTTCCCTGTGTCATTTCTCATTGTTACACATAATTTATCTACATCTATGATTCGATTTTTTTTTGTAGACAATTATCTTGGCTATCTCATATATCAATTTGACTTCCAACTGTTTAGAATATGTTTTATTTATGCAGATTCTTGTCATGTAACTGCATTGTTACTATTTTTCACCTGGTGGTGGAACAATCTTTTTCTTCTTGTATACTACAAATTGCAACCTGTTCTCACATTGTCCAAAATCTCAGTGTGATGAATATAGAATTGGATCCAAGGCCTCATAATTAAATACCAGACCTCAATCAAAATCTGTTCCCACAGGAAATCAATAATGACTCGCTCACTCCAAATACCTAGCAAGCCATTTGGAGCATAGGAAGCTCATGTCAAGCCTCAAAAGCCTTTTATTATTCCGTTCACACTGTAGCCAGAGTCTAAGGGGCCGAGGCAGAGATTTCTTACAAAGGGCCAAAACATCAAAGGAGGTGTGGTAGATGCCCCGGAAATGAAATTACATTTGCAATTATGGGAATACCATACGTCACACATGTATACCGATTCCATATTTGGAACCCGGGAGCGAGACGAATGCCCACATGGATCTCCCTCCCTTCTGGGACCAAAGGATGGGAAGATATGTAAACTAGGAACCTGACCGCCAAGCCATGTTGGTATCAGAACATAGCTGGGGCCCAGCTGTTGGTACCAGAGCCACCTTTCTGTGAACTTCTTAGTTTATGAAGGTTAAACCTCTTGGCCCAGGGGGAGAAGGGCATCAGACCATCCCAAAGGTGTAAGTGGTTAGGAGAAGGTGTGACTGGCCTAGGATAAGAGCTAGTGCTCAGCAGCAGCTAGGTGTTGTATGCTATGGGGGTATATACTGCACTAGGTATATCAGGAGGAACCAGGAACTTGCTGGCATCAAACTCCCCCAAGTGGCTGCGCAGTGCTAAGGCGTAACAACAGGTAACTGACCTTGACTGTACATACTGTCTAACCCACACCTGTAATTGCATTTTCAACTTTTATATATATCTGTGTTTACTATATTCAGTTTAATCTTGGGCTGCTCTTTTATCTTAGTCCACAAATCCCCATGTCCGTATTCTTGGTGTTACATTCTACACTACAGGGGCTGGTTTCTGGTCTGATATAATCTTGTTAACGGACCGGGATTATATCTAACGAGGAACTTGAAGTAGTCTACTGGGCTGGCAGAGCTCTTTTTCACTGGTGATAGTGAAAAGAGGTCTCTCAGCCGGTCAAAGTTGTGGGTGGGTGTTCTGCCATGCCGGCGATCGCGTGGGCTCTCCTCTCTCACTCCCCATGCTTCCCTGTGACCACGTAGATAGGGAATGTCTGTGAAACAGTATCCAGCTGACATTATGTACTTTTAGAAGGTGCGGGACACCACATACACTGTGTGCAGAATTATTAGGCAAATGAGTATTTTGATCACATCATCCTTTTTCTACATGTTGTCCTACTCCAAGCTGCATAGGCTTGAAAGCCAAACTACCAATAAGTAAATTTAGTGAATGTCATCTCTGTAATGAGGAGGGTGTGGTCTAATGACATCAACACCCTATATAAGATGTGCTTAATTAATTGGGCAACTTTCTCCCCTTTTGGGCAAAATGGGTCGAAGAGGATTTTGACGGATTCTGAAAAGTCCAAAATTGTGAGATTTTCTTGCAGAGGGATGCAGCAGTCTTGAAATTGCCAAACTTTTGAAGCGTGATCACCAAAAAATCAAGCGTTTCATGCAAATTACCCAAACCCAGGGTCGCAAGAAGCGTGTTGAAAAAAAAAGGCGCAAATAACTGCCCATGAATTGAGGAAAATCAAGCGTGAAGCTGCCAAGATGCCATTAGCCAACCAGTTTTGCCATATTTCAGAATGCAACGTTACTGGAGTATCAAAAAGCACAAGGTGTGCGATACTCAGGGACATGGCCAAGGTAAGTAAGGCTGAGAAACGACCACCTTTGAACAAGAAACATAAGATAAAATGTCAAGACTGGGCAAAGAAATATATTAACACTGATTTTTCAAAGGTTTTATGGACTGATGAAATGAGAGTGACTCTTGATGGGCCAGATGGATGAGCCCGAAGGGTGGCAGCTCAGGCAGTAAAGGCAGAGAGCCCACTCCGACTCAGACGCCAGCAAGGTGGAGGTAGGTACGGTATGGGCTGGTACATCAAAGATGAACTTTTGGACCTTTTCGGTTGAGGATGGAGTGAAGCTCAACTCCCAGACCTACTGCCAGTTTCTGGAAACACCTTTTTCTTCAACAGTGTACAGAAGAAGCGGTATCATTCAAGAAAAACAAAGATTTTCAGGGCGGAAATGCCCACACATCATCCAAATACCCACACGGGGCGGGCCAAAAAGGGGCAAAAAGAAGAAAAAATTTTGGGGACATGGCCCCCTTGTTCACCACTAACCCCCAAGAACCTGGGGTCCCTCAAAAATATGTGAGATCTACAGGGGGAAAACAGTCCACCTCTCTGAACGTGTCTGGGAGGCTGGGGGCTTCTGCACAAAATTTTGTCGAAACAGTTTCGAGAAACGACAGAATCTATATGGAAAGTTTTTAGTGCATCGTAAAGAAAGGTGGCTTTACTGGGCCCACTGTTTTGGGTTTTGTTTTTGAACGTCAGAAATGTTTATTTCGAAAATTTCTGTTTTTATTTTCACCAGTAAACCCAATATAACAAGTGAGAGGGGATAGTTTTTTGGGTTTTTAAGTGCCTAATAATTCTCACAGAAATAGTTACCTGCACAAACAGATATCCTCCTAAAAGCCAATAAAAAAAAAAAAAAACCCACTCCAACCCCAAAAATATTAATTTTGATATTTATGATTTTTTTTTGGGGTTTATTTAGAACATAGTTTTTTTTTTTTTCAATAATAAAAAGAACCTCCAAAAAACTTGCCTAATAATTCTGCACACACGTATATTCACGGTCAGCATGGGCAGAGGGTCTGACCCTCACCAACAAAAAGAGGCTGTTCATGATAGTTTTATTAGGTTGATTTTCCCAACAAAAGGGCATGGGGTTCGAATTGAAACACCAGAAGTTCAGCCATTTCACACTTAAAGAGAAACCGCATCATCCAGCTCATTGATAGCGGCCTTTTGGCCAAGAGAATTTTCCCAAAAGCACAGTGAGGGCCCGACAAAATGGAAGAATAGAAAAAAATCCTTCCATTCTTCCAAAGCCCGAGTTGGACATCCAGGCAAAAAAAGGAGCAACAAGTTGGGGTCTCAAAAGGTCCCATCAGTTTTTGCGACAAAACGGCAGGGAAGGTGGGTCATAGCTCCCTAATAGGAATCACAGCCACCCATGCAAGCACCTTGCAATATGCATTGCACAAGTCTGGAATGGCGGCCAAAAAAAAGTTCAATATCATCATAAGAAGTGTTGGATCGAGTTTTTCAAAAAATCGAAATTGGACAGAAGAAGTTTTAGAACGTTAAAAAATTTGGGAATGAGATGAAGTCAAAAGCCGGAATTTGACGGGGGGGGCAAAGTGCTGGAAAATTAAAAAGAAAAGGGTTAAAAAGATCGAGAAATTGAAGGGAATTTCAAGTTGGTGAAAAACACCTGATGACATGGGGTTGTTTTTTCAAACTGTTTTAACTTGCCAGGGCTGGGGTCTCAATGCGAGCAAAAATGTAGTATCGTACAATGATTACTTTTCCCACACTTGAGACTAGGGTTTTTAAAAGGACAAAAAATTGTGTTCAGCAGGACAGCACACGAAACATTTCAAAAGGGGAAAAAATATGGTTCAATGACAATGAAGAAGAGTTGCGGGGGTTGGGCCCACAGTCCCCAACCCAACCCAATCGAACACTTTTTGGGGAGTTGAAGAACAAGCTGTATTCGACCCAAGTGGTCACCATAGTACCAACATTGGGAACATATAGAAGAGACCTGGGATCAGATTTCGGTCAAGACTTGTGTGAATCTGATCGAGAGCCCAGAGGAATTTAGGCAGTTGTTAAAGCCAAAGGTGGATTTACAAAATAGTAACAAAATATTAAAAATGAAAGAATTTTAGGAGAAAAATTGTAACAATGCAGTTACATGACTAGAATTTGCATAACTAAGCATATGCCAAATAGTTGCAGGTCAAATTGGTGTATGAGATAGCCAAGATTGTCTACAAAATAATGGTAGTCTCACGTTCAAAGCTGGTAGGGGGATGGTGAGATATGGAGCCTGAAAGTCAAAAGTTCAAAACCTTGTTATCCTTTTACTTGGCACTGTATATATATAAAATATACACACATAATATATATGCGCCTTGGTGATTTGCTGTGTGCTAAGTGTCATGATTATTAATATCTAAATGCACCTCATTAGTATAGGGGGAGAGTAACATAAATCCTTTGTATTCAGCCAGTTGTTTCATGCCTGAGCCAAAAAACAACTGATGACAAACTTGAGAAAAGACATCAGCAACTAAACTTTTCATGAAACTTTTTTGCTAAACACTTTTTTTTAAACCTGAACTTTTACAATCCAGCCGTTCACTTAGTATATTGTTAGATAGGTATATTAACATATGGTGACAATTGTTAAGATTAGACGTTAAGGAAATGGGAAGAACCTTTGTTAGAGCATACCAAGTGCATATGTTGTATGCTGGCCCTTAGTGTTACTGGGAGACAGGTACAAATCTCTACCTAATCCCTGTGAAACACACAAAATCCTCAGTAATCTTCTACTATATGACATAATCCTTTGCAAGGGATTTAATGGTGTTCCATATGCATATATGGACTTACCCCCTCCTTTGTGCTAGACATGTGAAAAAGCAGGACTCTACAGCCAACTCGCATGGTTAATGTCAGTCACATGTTTTCCATTTTCTGCATTGGTGTTTCCCATTAGAATTTCCTAGCCCTCAAGCGTGTAAAGCCTGCTGTAAAACATGATTCAAAGAAATATGTACTGGAATGGTTTATTTTGAATATAGTTTCTTTAAAAAAGAATGGAAAGCTCTCTGAATTTGTAGCCATATGGATATGAAGATCACCATAACACAGAACAGTAGAGCAACCTGCACCCAGCTAGTAAAGCTTAGCGGACGCAATAAAAAGTAGATATTGGGGAACTGCCGAATATGCAATAACCTATTAGGTTATTGCATAGGTTTATAAAGGGCGAACCTTTAAAATCATAAATCTTCTGACATGTCATTATAGTCTTGAACCTTGTTGATTGCCAAATTAAACATTTTTTTGTAAGTATTACTTTGTGGAGGGGGGGTATCTCTGGCACTATTAATTCTGGGGGTTACTCTGCTGACACTATAAATAGGGCAATCAGCTGGCATTACTAATGGCCACATGTATGAAAACTGTTTAGGTCTAAAACTCACTTTTTTGCCCATAATATCTAATGGGCAAAAAAGTGAGTTTTAGACTTAAACAGTTCTCATACATGTGGCCCTAAATGTGAGGTACTCTGCTATTTATTTATATGGAGTCTACTGACACTGCTGACTATTAATGTGGGATTGGCACGATGAAAGTGGAGCACTTTGCTGATACTAATAATAGGGGGCATCTACTGTCACTCACTTTGGCATTCTGACAGCATTGTTAATGGTGGGACTGCAGATGACACTGTAAACTAGGGGAACTTGAGAACTAGTGCTATTCATTTCCTAACTGTCTTTATGTTGAAGGAACCAGTATTTGTGGACACAGCTCATCTAAAAAAAATAAACATTTCAATAATTTGCACGTTTGGAGCCCTGATAATCTGAAAGACATAGAATTCTATGTCTTTTAGATTATTATTTATTTGTGTTTCCCATTCGTCGAGGGACCTTTGGGTCCTAGTGTTTTGCTGGCACCCACACATTGTTTAACACATTAGGCCTCATTTATTAAAAAGGTCTAGAAGTAAGACTGTCTTTACTTCCCATAGCAACCAATCAAAGAGCAGCAAAGGTCTAGATTCTGAGCCAAAGGTCTCAGCATTAGGGTATGTTTACACGGTGTAAACCCAGCGTATGCGCTGGGTGTTTTAGAAGTACGCGCTAGCCAGTGCGTAACAGTGGCCAGTGGAGACATGTCCTGTGGTGTTTCAAAAGTAAAATTGAACTGTTTGGCAATAATGACCTTTTGGAGGAATAAAGGAGAAGCTTGGAAGACTAAGAACACCATCCCAACTGTAAAACATGGGGGTGGCAGCATCATGTTGTGGGGTTATTTTGCTGCAGGAGGGACTGGTGAACTTCACAAAATAGATGGCATCATGAGGAAAGAAGATTATGGATTACATGCATGAAATGTAGCGTTAACACGCCAAATTTCATGCACATTATACTGGCATAGAATGTGCCTGATTTATGAACCCGCTAACGGCGGGTAATAAATCAGGCACATTCTAGCCCTAGGGTGACATTTCTGGATCATGTATACCTCTTTGAAAGCAGTATACCTGTTCCAGTGCCTAGAAATGCCATAGAGAAGTTATAAATATATAGCTTCACTACGGCTCTAGTGCACCCCGCCTCCCTCCCGCTCGAGATTGGGTGCATTACAAAGTGCCGCAGGCGCTATGTAATGCGCCCGAGAGTGGCATACGGGAGATTTAAAAATGTATGAACAGGGCTGCGCCTGATATTGGGCTGAAAAGATGCCAGATATATGGCACAGCCCCGTTCATGCATGTTGCCCTAAGTATCAATACTGAAGCAACAAAGTTAAAGCTTGGGTGGAAATGTGTCTTCAAATGGACAATGACCTGAAGCATACTGCCAAACTGGTTAAGGATAACCAAGTCAATGTTTTGGAGTGGCCATCACAAAGCCCTGATCTCAGTCCTATTGAAAATGAATAGGTGTGAGCAAGGCAACCTACAAACATGGCTCAGTTATAACAGTTCTGTCAGGAGGAATGGGCCAAAATTCCTACCAACTATTGTGAGAAGCTTGTGGAAGGATATCCAAAACGTTTGACCCAAGTCATACAGTTTAAGGGCAATGCTACCAAATACTAATGAAATGTATGGAAACTTTTGACTTTGCAGAAAGTAATAAAAATGCCTTAAAAACTCTCTCATTATTCTGGCATTTGGCAAATATAAATAATCCTGGTAATCCCAATAGACTTAAAACGGGTAAGGTTGATTCTGATATCAGATAGTGAGAAAAACATGCAGATGTATAATTTTAATAAAAATTTCAACTATTGAAACTACTGGTTTCAACCCTGTGAATAATATATATATATATATATATATATATATATATATATATATATATATATATTATAAATATATATAATATATATATATATATATATATATATATTTATTTATTTATTTATTTATTGCAGTTGAAACCAGAAGTTTACATCCACTATATAAATGACACATATGCATGTCTTTCTCACTATCTGACATGAAATCAGAATAAACCTTACCTGTTTTAGGTCAATTGGAATTATATAAATATATATATATATATATAAATATATATATATATATATAATATATATATGTATATATATATATATATGTATATATATATATGTGTGTGTGTGTGTGTGCGTATTTACATACACACAAACCGTTCAGATGTACAGGATCTATTTAAATCAACAACTTCTATAAGAGAGCGGGAGTTCCTGTTTGTCACTTTTCATGCCATCTTTCCTGTAACCTCAACTCCCTGTTCCTGTATATTAAGAAACTGTGTGCGATCCAGCAAGAGGGACACAGGTCACAGAGACTGAAATAATCTGAGATCTGCTGTAGATTTACATCTTCCTTCTGTCACAACCAGGAAGAGACACAGCTGTTTTGCCGAACTGAACAACGCCCAAATAAGCACAGTATGGTTGATTGTAAACTCTCTTTTACCTCTATTGTTAAATATGATTAGAAGCAAATAATTTTGAATATATGGATACAAAAAACTTTAAGGCTATGTCCACACTGCACAGGCAAACGATCGTATCTCCGGCGCTTTTCGTTTTTAAAAGCGCCGCAGATACGATCGTTAGTGCGGCCCCATAGATGGCAATAGGAAAGACGACCTGCAGTCTACACAGCTCGTCTTTTCTCTGCCCGTCTTTCGGTGCCGGCGTATCATACAACATGTTGTATAATACGCCGGCACTTCTCGTTTTCTTGCTGTCTTCCCATACAAAACAATCGTATGGGGGACGTAAGGAAAACGAGAAGCGACCGCGGCTTTTGTCACAAAGTGTGAAAAAAACCACAGTCCTGCATCAGAGAAAAAACAGCCGCTTTCAGGCCGTTTTTTTGTCCGATGCAGTGTAGACATAGCCTAACAATAACAGGATGGCTTGTAATTTACTAACATCTCAATATGATGCATATTAATGTTATCTTAGTACTATTACTGGTACCTAAATGTTGACTCTTCTTGCTAATATTTAGGGTTCACTGACCCATTGGGCCTGTTAAAGGGGTTTTCCAAGACTTTTAAAAACCTCCCTACCACCTCCCACTGTGTTTAAATAGAAAATTAACCTCAGATGAAGAGGTAGGGGTGCTGATGGATCACTTCCGCACTTCTGATTACTACCTCAGGGAAAAGTTGGCTGGTTCCTTGGGCAGACTAGAGGTAGGGGACGATACATGACTAGGGAACGTATAGGTTGTCTAAGAAAGGTTACAAGGGAGGAATTCCCGCACTGGGTAGGTGATCTTATCATTTGATTATTCCTTGATGAGGAAAGGGTGGTTTCATAAAAATTTTTGGTAGTAGATTTTTCCATTTCCGGGGTTGCTGGTGGGTGGTAGGGGAGGGGCTTTATAGGGATTATTTAAGTTTGGCTCGGTTTATCTTTTATGGATGTTATTATAATTAAATGGAGAAGTTTAAGTGTTAACAGAGCATTTAAATGTTACATATTGAAATGTTTTATATATATTGCGATGTGATTGTTTGTAAAGGATGATATCTTTTCTTCTCAATAAAAATCATTGTTAAAAAAAAAAAGAAAAAAAAAAGAAAATTAACCTATACCCGCCTCTCCCATCACCACCATTTCAGCACTGCCAGAGTTGCAGTGTTACTCGCTGGTCCCTCGCTGATGACATCACGTTCATGGATCACATGATTATGCAGCCAATCACTAGCCTCAGCAGTCACATGCTTGCATGCACAGAATGTGACCACAGAGGAGAGATATTGGCTGCAGCATCATGTGAACACTGGAACTCAGGGCTGGAACATTGATAATGGGAGAGGTAAGTGTTGGTTATTTTTCTATATTGACACAGTGGGAGGTGGTAAGGAGACTTTTAAAAGTCTTGAAAAACCCATTAAAATAGTTTCATGCATCCACTCTCTTTCCGGTTAGACTGTGGGTGATTCTATAGCAGTGATTACCATATCAGCTCCATATTCACACGTCTTCTAATTGCACTAACATAAGAACAGGGGATCTTATCTATAGTGCAGAGAGCTTCAAAGCTCAAAGGAAACACTTAAAATTCATAAGTCTCCTTTGTTCGCTAGTGATAACAAACTTTGTTCTAAAGTTGCCGACAGAGAGAGCAGGGAAGAGCAGGTCGGTAACCCATGAAAACCTGTGTTTTACCTCCTGACCAGGGAAAAATCAAAAGAGACAAGTATATGGAAAAAGTATACAATTAACTGTTCCTAGAGCTTGAAAATGAATCTTTATAGACAACCCCTTTAAGCATTATTATGGCCATCTAGTAGCAAAAAAACCACGAGACTCCATACCAAAATGTGGAATGGGTCCCTCATTCACCTTGATTACACTTAGTAGTAAGTGATTTCAGGACATAAAATACTACATTTCATTATTTCCCCCAACACTAGCCCCAATACTAAGTGTCTTATTCTCCATTCTTTGGTCGGTCTTTAGCATACAGCAATTTCTGAACAGATTTGGATAGAGACAGAGATACATTGATGAAAAGAACATTTAGATAAATATAGGTCATGTGATAGAAAAATTAATTACATGACCATTATGGCATTCACCACAATGCTCTCTGCTTCAATGTAACTCTCAGACATTCTGGAAGCTGAGAAACTGTATGAGGAGCTGTTATTAGCTTTAATTATGCCTGTCTGTGACATTTAGGTAACACTGCAGTTATTTGGGATTTGCTGAGCTACTGATTTATTAATGTGAGAAGAGAGATAAAACTGCAGATACCCCTGATGTTAAAGCTACTGAGTGAAGTAAAAATAAAGTAAACATTTAGGTAAAGCATTAAGGGCGATATGTCAGAAAAGAGGCGCCGCCACATCAGTTTTAAGGCGCATTAAATGAGTGTATTGTGCGCCTGAATGAAAGAACCTGTCAAAAATCTGGCGTATGGTCTACCTTACATAATTGATGCGCCTAATCTAGGCGCATAGTAAAATGTAGGCGCAAAGCATATCATTGCTAGCATATTAGATTCGCCTAGTATAGGCGCATTCAAATGTGACGTGATTACCGTATAATGCACCTAGGTTTTTTTGTACTAAAGTTCATCTATATAGAGAATAGGGCGTCAACAGTTTTTTCACTATATTTACTATTTTGCCATAGGCAAACTTGAAATCTAACAGTTCTCAATCTATAAAGCACTAAAACGTAACTTTTATTCTGTATAACACGAAAACCTCTATACACAATTTTAAAAACCTGATTTCTAACCTCTCAATTTATCCATTTCTAGTTGTGAAGGAATAACTCCTTTTCTATTATCAAGTCTGGTGGAACCCCACCTATCAACAGGGGAGTCTTATATATACAGTAATTTACTAACTCCAATAAGGGATCCAAAACATCCCACTCCCTAATCCATGGACAAAAAACAGAAAGGTTTTCCCGGGTCAGCCCCTCTGCAGGGGGTGAACTTGTAAAAAGGGGGGAAAAATCACAAAAAAAATGTCGGGATTTGATGGTGGGGTTCCACCAATTTGATAATAAAAAAAGGGTTATTCTTCACAATGAAATGGTAAATTAAAGGGTTTGGGAAAACGGTTTTTAATAATGTGTTAGGGGTTTTTTGTTTTTAAAACATAAAAAATTATTTTTAGGCTTTTTGGGATTGAGAACTGTTGGGGGGGGGGTTTTCGTTCACACGGTTATTTGGGCGCTGATTTACCGTATGGTCCCGTTTTTGCGCCCCAATTACGGCTAAAAATCATTTCCAGTCTTATTTTCCCCATAGAGAACTAGGATTCTTCTCTCCCCCCCGTCGGCGAATCCGCCGGGGGGAAGAAAGGATATGCCATTTTTACGGCGTGTACGGCGTGAATAAGATGTCTAGGGGGCCAGCGCCCCCCCCCCCCCCCCCCCCCTCTGCACGGCTGCGGGTAATTGGGGCGAAATCTCCCCGCAATTACGTTTGCAAAAAGCTGTGGGGAACATTCCCTTAGATTTTCAAGTTTCCCATGGCGAAATAGTAAATTATTGATTAAAGTCACTTTTTGTTCTTTCTAGTTTCCCTTTTTTTGGGAGACTATTCAACAGTTTTTTGGCACAATATACACCAAAAAGATGGGGCAGCCCAAATAGGGAGATGTGGCCCTAAATGTTTTATTCCAAAAAGAATGGGTACCTGGCTTTTATATGATCAATGCATGTAAACAATCAATGTTTTTTTTTACATAAAGCCAGACTCCACCAATATGCCACCATTATAAAAAAATATTCTGTAGGTATATATATTAGTGAGGTATCCAAATGCTGTTTGGGCTTTTCATATACAACTAAGCAAAAAAAGTATACCAACATATACCAGCCCAGGACACACATCCTTAGAGCTCTTTGGAAATGTTTGGAGCATTTCCTGGCACATACAGTAAACATACACTTCAATGCAGTGCAAATAGACCCCAGAACATCAGTTCACAGTTTATTTTGGATGTAAATTCTCCTGGCCAAAGACTGACCTTGCGCATACAACAAATAGGAAAGTCATTTTTCTTACCCTCATCACAGTTTGGTCCTCTGTATCCTGGACAGCACCTCCACTCCAGTGTAGTCACCGTCTTATAGCTGAGTCTGTAGGTTGGCCGGACAACTGTTCTATAACTAGGAATCAGAGGATATATTAATAAGATACTTGTCAGCCATCTCATTAGTATTCTTGTAGATATTTAGCCCCACCCCAGAGGACACCCACATCCCCGCCCAGAAACCCCAATACCCTGCATGGGAGAAGCATTCTGTTTTGGGGCAGGGTTTTCATAAGCTTTACCCCTTTAACAGAATGTTTTCCAGGAGTCTTGGAAAGGATGTTTAATAAGTACATGAAACAGCAAGTAATGTAATAGTTGTGCAGAGGATCTGCAATACAGGACAAAGGAAAAGAAGGCATATAGCATTTTTCCATGACCGGTAGCTTATATTTTTACCTTCCTCCGGAGCAGCCTGCTGCCCAGTGACAGTTTTGGTACACCCTCTGTAGGAAAGTGCCATTTTGAACTTGGCAAGATACAGTGCGAGTGATGGGTACAGAGCACCAATTTCTACAACAGAAAATAAACACAATTACAAAGTAAATGAAGATACAAGACATATACATATTATGTGATGCTTTATTGCAATGTTTTTGATCTTAATAAAATTAAAACTATCAGTTGTAAACACCCAGAGTGGCTGAGAGGTCTTGGTTACACTTTATGGACTGCCAGCGATCACAATGAGGGGTTCTCCAGGAAGAGGATATGAGGTGCTCATTTTTATTTTGCTTTTATTTTGGTTTTTGGAGGTTACAGAAGCGGCTGTTTTACAATTATAACTAGAGAGAACAAAACACATTTATAGCCTCCTCTCCTACTCATCTCCTCTCTTTGGAGTCTAGAATTTTTATGTAGATCTTGTGGATATACCATGATTGTGCCAGAAATAAATACAACTTTGAGGAAGAAATCCAGAGATAATACAAAAACATTTTTTACTGGATTGCTTATTTAGGTTTATTAAAATAGTACAGCCCTGTAGTGCCAGCCACATTGTTCCAGCCATACAGTGCCCACCATAACAGTGCCAGCCATACAGTACCCTCCATACCAGTTCCAGCTATACAGTGCTAGCCAGTGCCCACTATAATAGTGCCAGCTCTATGGTATCCACCATAACAGTGCCAGCCATACAGTACGGACGATTACAGTGAATGCAGCTGTCAAACGAATAATATCACTTTCTGAAGTATGAGGACAGGGACAAAACATGTTTGTGTCCTGATGTTTGGGGCCACGCAGAGGAGCACTGGGGCTGCATGTTTTGCACTCCTGCCCTACAGGTTTAGTGAGAACCACCAATATCTGCCAATACATTGCTTTTCACAAACACTGACTGGCAGTGATATTTGCATTTTAATGTAGAGTTTAATAGTCCTCCCTGGGTGTGCTGGCTCTCTTCTACCGCTCTGCCTGGGTGCCAGGCTAGCTGTCTTTCTGGCATTCTATTAATGATCCAGGAAGATTAGATGCAAGTTAGTGCCTTGAGAGATGTGATTCACCAGCTGAAGGCCTGATGCCAGCTGTTAGAGATGGCCAGATACCCAGCAATGAAGAAAGAGGCAGTTTATTGCAGCTTCTGTCTTTTCTGTTTCAATGTACCTAGCACTCAGTAGAGCAGTGCTTCCCAAAGTGGGTGATACTGCCCCCTTGGGTTGGGTTGGGTTCCGATAACCTTAATTGAAATTGTGGGCTGTCAAAAAAATAAGAGTGCAGTGGCAGCATAAATAAAGAAGAGAAGAAAATGTTGAAAAAACTTTGTACTTGTTGCATCAGTTTGAAAATGTAAGGGCTTGTCCCCACGTCAAAGGTTATTGGTCGGTTATTCAGATGGCTTGCAGTTTTACAAACCGTCTGAAAAACCGACAAGCAACGCTCCCCCATAGACTTCAATAGGAAATCCGTGCATCAGTGCCTGGTTTTTTACACCACAGGCATTCCGAAAAACTTTGAACATGTTAATTTTTCTGCCCAGTTTTTGGGCGGAACATGAACATGTGGGTGCTAATGGGAGGGCTTGAATCCACAAACCACAGACAAAAGTCGTCCCCTACGTGCCAAAAAAAGACTAAATACCGAAATCTGACTGGTAATATTTGTAGTATCTCACAGGGAATAACCCCGATGCATATGCAGAACACAGCACAGATTCCCATTTATTCAACATTTGATAAAGGAGTATGTCAGCTATGCTTTTTAGTACAGAGGCATCCTGCAAAGAAATATACAGTGGATTGCAAAACAGTGGATTATGGATTGAACAGTGCTCCATGAGATGTTCAGAGCTTGAGTAAACAACTGTAGTTATATTGAGAATAAATTACATATAGATGTACTCTATTTACTAATTAGGTGAATTCTAAAGGCAATTGGTCAACCTAGATTTTAGTTAGGCTATGTTCACACGGCTTATTTCGGGACATATTTACGGACGTATTTACGTCCGCAAACACGTCCAGAAATACGTTTCAAATAATGAATTTAGCATTGATTCCAATGTAAAATACACCTCATCATTCACACGAAGCGTATTTTCGCGACGTATTTGCGGGCGTAATTACGTCCGTAAACACGATCGTAAAATTAAGTCCCCTGTCACCTATTGAGGCGTATTTTGCAACGTAAATCCCCAAAGTAAAGAATGGGGATTATATTTAAGACGCGAAATACGTGCCACACTTTGTGACACGTATTTGAAACGTATTTCGCTACGTATTTGCGGACGTAAATACGTCCGTAAATACGCCCCGAAATAAGCCGTGTGAACATAGCCTTAAGAGTATGGCTGAATACATATGCACGCCACACTTTTTAGCTTTTTAATGTGCAAAAATTTGGAAAATCTATTTTTATTTTGTTATTTTCTTGAGTGGTTCCCCTTTGAAAGAAAACTATCTCAGACCATTGTAATTCAAACAGATCAGAATTACCTAACACTTCTTTACATATAATAGCACAACAATCATGAGGCTACAATTCTCAGGTGGAGCACAAAAGCTTAATGGTTACATTCACACTATGTGGTGTTGTTTCTAGTATATAATATTAGTAGGAATATCAGTATTTAACCTTGTTGAAGATGTTTCAGATCCCTGTTCTTTTCACAGTAGCCCATCCCCAGGCCTGTGTTACTTCACACAAGTCCATACCAACTTCACAATTTCTGCTATATACTGTATCTGGTGATTGTCTCCCTCATTTTCAGACCCTGCTCTTAAAGTGGTAGTCTCACCATGCTGTTTTACAGAGCCACAGGCTTCTTCAGGCTCACACTTGATGGCCAGACTGTGTGTGGTTCAATAGAGGTAATTGACATGTCAGCTCTGCTGATCCTAGCTATTGATTTTACAGGGATTTGAGTGCAAGAGAATTGTAAACTATAGTGCACAAAGCTATAGAGCTCTAGAGGGTTAAAGCTTCTCACTAAGTAATGTAAGGGTGTGTTCCCACTGCACAGGACAAATACCGGCCGGTTTGCCGGCTGGTATTTGTCCTGTTTTGCAGCTGTCCCCACGGCCGCGGGGGTGACGGCTTTTCTCCGCGATGAGCGAAGAAAAGCCCTCCCCCTTCACATTGAGAAGCACAGATTCCGTCCGGAAACCGGACAGAAGATTGTGCTATCACAATGTTTTGCGGCTGGACCGCGGGCGGCAAAACCGCCCGACAGAAAACCCGTGCAGTGGGGACTGCTGCACGGGTTTTCCATAGAGCACTATTGTGCTAATTTTCGGCCGGTTCTTCAGGCGGTCGGAAAAACCACAAAGCGGCTAAAAAACCGGCCGAAAACCCTTGCCGTGGGGACATGCCCTTAATGAGCTCTGGTCTTTCATGATAAGGAGCAGAGCAAAAAGTAAGCCTGAAACAGTAAAAGGATGTGACCAGTAACTAGGGAAGCGTGTCTGCAAAAGTAGAGATAAGATCTGCTCCAGATTCTGAAGAGAAGCAAAATCAGAACAGCAATGTATTTGGTAATTGCCTTTATTTACTGTTCCCTACATATTTAAATGTAATCAATGAAATGAGAATACCCCTTTAAGGCTTCTGTCATCAGCAACACCATCAAGATACTCATTGTCCAGGCGTCGTAAGGGTTAACCCTTCCCCCACATAAGGCCATTCACCCAAAGGTCTTATTATCTAAGCTTTACTTTAAAGGGAACTTGTCAGGTATGCTATCCTGTCTGACAGCAAAATGTGATAGAGGTAAAGCTGAGCTCTGTGATATATAGTTTTATAAGATTTAATGCTGAATTTCTACATAAAAAGCTGAGAAAATCTGTGAGAGTGAAACTGAAAATACTGCTATTCCAGTGACGCGCCGGACTGGGGCCCCGCCCCCTCAGGGGAGGCGCGACATGACCCGGCTCGATGGGCTTTGTCCGAGCGAATGATGCGTTCTGGGGGGCCCGGGGGTTGGCTAATGTGTTAGGGGGCTTTGGCTAACGGTGCGGACGTGCGGGCGAGTTATTTAAGCCCCGCCCGTCGGCCCCGAGGAGCAGAAGCGCGGCGTGGGAGTGAATAGTCGGCCCCCCCCGGTGCGTGCTCCAGCTATGGCCAACCCACAGGTGGAAGAACTGAGGCGATTGGGGGCAGTTGAGAGGGGCTGCATGGCAAAGGGAAAGGCAGTCCAGTGGTAGTTGGTGGTGCAGGACCTGTGGAGGGGCTTCAGGTAGAAGACAGAAGTGAGCGCAGAAGGCGGGTTAGGCCTCCGCAGAGGCTGAGCCCTGAATGTACACCGAGGGCTCGCCGCTGCCGTGGGAGCCCCTCCGGGCCCCCGGGGGGGATCGCCAAGGGCCCGGCGTCGGTCCTCTCGGGCGGGAGGAATCCAAGTGGGCCGGCGACCCTCTGCGGGGGGCAGGGACCCTCAACCACCTGGGGGGGGTCCAGCTTTTGCCCTGTGCCAGCGATCCAGTCGGTGGTTTACGGCGGTCCCTTCTGGCAAGGTTCCGGGTTCGGGGGGAAACTGCCCGGCGACGGAGGAGGGGTGATCGGACAGGGGAAAGATCGGTGGAGGCGTGGACCCGAGCGGCCCAGCGGGCGACAACCGGTCGGCCCTGAGGGGGAAAGGCGTCGCGCGCGACAGGTGCCCCGGCAGGAGGTTGGAGAGCGACGATCCCCCAACAGCCTGCGCCGGTTGGCCTCCCCGGTTTGGGGTCTGAAGGCCTTGAACCGGGCTGTCGGCAACGGCAGACGCCCGGATCTGGCAGCGCGACGAGGGCGAATGCTGCAGGGTACGTGGGGGGTTCCCACAGCGCCCACCAGCCTGGTGAGTACACATCTATGTCTGGTTCGTTTCCCTGCTGTTGCGATCCCGGGCGGGCAGTGTAGGGAGTGGGTACTCAGGCCAAGGCCAGGGGGGCTGTTCGGGGAAGGGCGCAGTGGGGGCTGGTGTGGGAGCAGGTGGCTTGGCGGATGCGGTGCGAGCATTGCTGGCCCGTATGGAGAGTGGGGGGTCTGCAGTTGGGGGTTCCGGTTTCCGTGGGGGCGGGGTTTTTCGCCAGCGGGGCTGGGCAGCGGTAACACGGCGGTAGGTGGGGGGCGTTCTGAAGTGGATTCGGGGTGTCTAGGCATAGTAGTGGGGGTTACGGTATCCGTGCAAAACTGACAAGGGCAACAGGACAGCGTGCGTTGGATGACAAGGGCCGGGCGAGGTGTATGTCTGCTTTGGGGGCCCGCTTGGGGCGCACTTAAAGAAGGAGGTGCGCGAGAAGTTTTTGGAGGGTTTGAATATGGGGAAATTTTCTCCCTCCTCCCCTTGGAAAAATTTTTTTGGAAAAGGGGGAAAAAAAGGGGAAGAAAGCAAGAAGGAAGAGGAGGAGAAGAGGAGGTGGCGTCTGATTCCCCAGACGTTTACCATTTGGGCCGCAAGCGTTTGCCTATTGGCAAGGTGTTTGGGGAAAAGGCCCAGAGAACTGTTCAGCGCTGTTTTGTTATATGGACTGGGATTGGTGAGGCGCAGCGGGCGTAGGGGGCATGGCTTGGTTGCGTTACGATGAGGGGTTCAGGCAGAGGAAAGCGGTCAGGCCGTCGATTCTTGGGACCAAAAGGATATTGGTCTGGGGGAAAGGTTATGGCCCACGAAGTTTGGCCAGCCCTTTCATGGGGGGGCCGGCGCTGCCGGCCATGGAGGTTCCACTAGCAGGGGTGGGACGGGGTGCAAGCGGGGGGGCAGAAAGGGGCCTGCTGGCAGTTTAACAGCGGGCAATGTAAATTCGGGACAGGATGCAAATTTAGGTATCTGTTCTTCTGCGGAGCCTCCTTCCATGCGTGTCCAGATGCTTCAAGAAGGGAAGGGAAAAAGGGGGAGCGCCCATAGCTAGGGGCGTAAACGCCGGTGAGGCTGCGCGAGATGGAGCAGTTTCTGGCCAGGTTTAGGGATCGGGCGATGGCGCGCGTATTGCAGGAGAGTTTTTTGCGTCTGGGTTCAGGATCCCTTCTCCGGGTCATCAGGTTCCATTTTCAGTTAAGAACCTGAAGTCGCATATGAGCATCCTCGGTGGTGTCGGAAAAAATTAAAGAAGGAGGTGTTGCTAGGGAGAATGGCGGGACCTTTGCAAGGCCACCTTGTCCGATTTAGTGGTATCACCGCTAGGGGGGGTTTACCCAAAAAAGAGCCGAACAAGTTTCGGCTCATACATCACCTATCGTTCCCGAAGGGGTGCTCCGTTAATGACGGAATAGACCGGAGTTGTGTTCCGTAGTTTACACGTCCTTTGATGAGGCTGTTAGCGTTGGTTCGACATTTGGGGTGGGTCGTTGTTGGCAAAGGCAGTTTAGGAGTCGGCTTTTCAATTATTGCCTGTGCATGCTGAGAGTGTGCATTTGTTGGGGTGTTTTTGGGAGGGAAGTTATTTTGTGGATAGGTGCCTCCGGGGGGCTGTTCGTTGTCCTGCGCCTACTTGGAGGCGTTTAGTTCTTTTTTGGAGTGGTTTTGCGGGATTGTCGGACCTGACTTACATCACCCATTACCTAGACGATTTCTTGTTTTGTGGGCCTGGCGGTTCTCCAGTTTGCGGGTCATTGTTGCAATCGCTGAATTGGGTGGCGGATCGTTTGGGGTTCCTCTGGCGGCGAGAAGAAATGAGGGCCCCTCTTCTTGTTTAAACTTTTGGTTATTTGCATCATACGGTTGCCATGGATGTAGGTTCCCGGGGGAGAAGCTGCGGGCCTTACAGGAGGGAAATTCAGGGGGTAGGGCAGTTGAGGAAGGTTTTCGCTGCGGGGGCTGCAGTCACTGCTGGGCAAACTCAATTTTGCCTGCAGATTATGCCAATGGCCGGTGTTTCTGTCGGCGCTTGGCTGGGCGACCGCTGGGGTAAAAAAGCCACATCACTTTGTGCGCTTGAAAACAGGAGCATAGGAGGATTTGGGGGTTGGGGATTTCCCTTTTTTTGTGAAAATATAATGGTCGGTCCATTATAATGTGGAGGGGAAATGACGAATCAGGAGGTGGACATTTTCACCGATGCAGCGGCAGCTCGGGCTTTGGGGTCATCTGCGGCACAAGCTGGTGCGTTGGCCCGTGGCCTGAATCATGGGTAAACTCGCTGTTTTGGGCAGGAACTTGGCTTTTCTGGAAAATTTTCCCCATTGTGGTAGCCGTTGAGCTGTGGGGGGACCCGTTTCAGAGACAGGAAAGTCAGGTTTCATTGCGACAATTTGGGGTGGTGCAAGCCATCAACAACCTGTCAGCTTCATCCCCTCCAGTGGTTGCCTGCTTGGTTATTGGTGTCCGTTGCTTGGAGCTGAACTCTTGGGTGGTGGCGGAGCATGTTCCAGGGGTATTGAATGGGGTTTGCTGACTCTCTGCCGCTTGCAGTGGGAGCGGTTCAGGGCTCGGCCCATCAGCGGCGGTCGGGGAGAGGAGTGCCCTCAATCATCTCTGGAACGTGGCCTCCGGGATGCTGACCATTTGATTCGTGCTTCGCTGGCAGGGGGGGCCTGGCGTGCTTATGAAGCGGCTCGGGGTTTTTTGGACAGAGTGGTTGAGGGATTTTGGTTCGTTCTCAGAGGAGGATGACTGGGGGCGCGCTGTGCTTGGTGGCGCACGTACATCGCAGCGGGTGGTCGGGGCAAAAGTGTCCAAGTTTATGTCGGGGCTGGCTTTCGTTTTCATGGCGGAGGAGGAGGGACCTCACTAAGGTTTTTGTGATTTCACGGGCGTTGAGGGGTTTTAGACTCAGCCGGGTGGCTAGGGATTCACGGCGCCCGGTGGTCTTTGCCCTGTTAGAGCGGCTTGGGGGAGTGTTGGTGGACGTGGCGAGCACCTCGTTCGAGTTATTCCTATTTAGGTTGGCTTTCTCACTTGCATTTTTCGGTGCATTGCGAGTGGGGGAGCTTGTTTTGCCTAGTCGGAGGAAGGGGGGGAGGTTTGCAGGCGGGAATGTCTGGGACCGGGGGGACGCCTTGGTCTTTTGGGTCAGACGATCAAAGACCGACCAAATAGGGCGGGGGAAAAGGGTGGTATTAGGTGGGGTTCAAGGGGCAGTGATGTGCCCTCTGAAATGCTTCCGGGATTTTCGTAGTTTCCAGGCGGCGTCAGAGGGACCAGTCCTGGTGCACGAAGATGGGTCTTATCTGTCCAAAATTCCAATTTTTCCCGCGGTTTTCCGTAAAAGTCTGGAGGGCGGGTCTTGAAGCTCCCGGTCCGCGTTGGTTTGGATTCTGGGGCATTCATATTGGTTCTGGGCGCGGAGAGAGCTGTTTTTCGACCAGACGGGCGACAACTGGGTTTTTTCCCGGGCCGTGGCGACGATTCGTTTTGGATTGGACGGCGTGGTATGCGGTGGTTGGGGGGTTTGCCAGGTTTATGCGGTATGCAGAGTGGGACAGGCCTCCGGAGATCCTGGTGCTGCATGCTGGGGCAATGATCTGGGATCCCTGAGTCCCGGGTATTAGTTAGGAATGTGAAGCATGACCCGTTGCAGTTTTGGAGTCCATATCCGAATTTGTGGATAGTTTGGGCGGATATTGTATTCCGGCACCAGTGGAGGGGGCTCGCTCGGGGCAAGCATAAATCGCACTTGGGTGAAGATTAACAGGGCGATAGGAAAATTTGTGGCCAGGAACGGGGGAGTATTTGGGGCCCGGGACCCTGCGCTGGAGTCGGGTGAAGGCAATTTCTGGAGACAGGGATGGGGTTCACCTACGGCTGTTGGCTTGGGCTTGTGGGCCCCCCGGTTGCAAGAAGGGATTGAGAGAGCCCTAGGTGTGGTGGGGGTGTCGGTAAATGAGGTGGTCAGTGAAGCTCACGGTGGCGGGTGAGGTTCTGGGTTGGATGAATAATTGGGGAGGGAGTCCTTCGGGATAGGATTCCCTCAGCATTTTGGTATGGGTGGGCCGGCGAAGGGGGGCTCCTTTAGGGTGTTATCCCGGAGGAGCAAAAAAGGGGAGCCATAAAGTATGGCTTTTGGGCCCCCCAGCCAGTGGAGTAAGGCTGGGGGTAACGGTAGTTGTTCCTTCCGGATTTTGGTCGCCGGGCCGATGTTAGCTCCAAGGACCTCGGCCCCATGGACGGTTGTGTCTTTTGGTTGTTGGGGAAGTGTTTTGGGGGGATATATAATAATATATATATAAAATATATATATATAAATATTATTATATATTTTTATATATATATATATATATAAAATATATAAAATAATTGGTTAAAATGGAGCTTTAGGTTTTTTGGGGATTTAGTTTAAAAATAATATAATTATTATATTTACAGGAGTTGTTATTTATGTATTTATACTGGTTGTTAAAACGGCTGCTGTGGCCAATTCATTCCAAGTCGGTAGTCAGTGTCATCATTGGTGGGGCCACGGTAGCAAAGGGACTAAAGGAAGGGGAAAAAGGGAGGGGGTAGTCTGGCTGTGTGAGTGACTTGACAGGTGAGTAGGGTAAAGCTACCTCAGCGAAGCCTTGGGCTCATGCCCACACTGATTATCAGTTAGCTCTGCATACACACTGATACAGGGACATCACTGTACATGGGTGGGGTAAGCAGGGCCCTTATTGTGTATTAATGTGTATTATGTATTAATGAGTCCAGTCACTATTTTTACTCAGAAATCCTGCTTCAAATCATATACACCTATATATCACAAAGCTCAGCTTCTCTCCCTCTAGCACGTCCTGCTCTTTGACGGGCTAGCATAAGCCACCTGACAGGTTCCCTTTAAGCTTAAGTTCCTTAGCTCAGTGTTCCCCAACTCCAGTCCTCAAGGCCCACCAACAGGTCATGTTTTCCGGATATCCCACAGAATGCACTAACAATAATTAAATCACCTGTGCAGCATAATTAAATGACCTGTGCAATGCTAAGGAAATAAGGAAAACATGACCTGTTGGTGGGCCTTGAGGACTGGAGTTGGGGAACACTGAGCTAGCTTATTTCAGGCCTACCTATCCAGACACACAGGGCAATCAGACCCATGCAGACTCCTCTAGAGCTATAGACTCTAAGAGGGTATTCATAAGGCCCTCAAATATGGCAAAAAGAATGTTACTAGTTAAATTTTACAGTTGTATTTCTCAGCATGTAATGTACACCCGTAACAACAAGTAACCTGTAACATCTTTTTGGTGCTTATTCTCCAAGAAATAGAAAGATATATGAGGCAGAGAGTTGCCGCGTGTTTAAAGTACGTGCTGGCCAGCTCGTACTTTCAACAGCGCTAGTGACGGCGTAATGCGGAACATACCTGTACGTGGCACAATACACCGTGTGAACGTACCCTAAGGCTGGCAATACAGTCAGCCTATATAACTAAAGCAGTGTTTTACACTGGAACACTGCAAGGCAACCTCCTTCATGATCATATTCTTCTAGCCCAGAATAATAGTGGTTACAGGCAGTCCCATACTTACATCATTCCGTCTTACAGCTGTCCCCCAAGTTACAAACGGACAAACAGAGACCTATGGGTCGTGACTGAGCGTGCTGATATCAAACATTGAGTTATGCCCAATAATAACGATGGAACGTTCTGGCCGGAACAGAGCACCAGATCTTTATTTTATCTTACTCCCACCCACTTTGCGCTGGGAACCTCCATTCTTCAGGCCGGCACAACCTCTCTCCCTCACACTGCTCTTATTCTGTGCTATTGGCCCCAGCCCGGACGGTTCGTTCCTACCCCACCCCGGCTGCATCCAATGTAAAATACAGTACTGTACTGTGTTATCACCCATACAATTAGTACGTGTGGTATGTTGGCATTTTTAGTTGTGGAACCACACATGTACTAATTGTATGGGTACTGATTAGTACACTATTGGTGCTGATTAGTACATTTGCTTAACTTGGAACTACAGGTACCAGCATGCCACAGCAGCACATGATAGACAGAAAGTGAGCTGAAATCTTCTAAACAAGAGCATAGACAGCAAAACAAATGTAAAAACCCTTCCCTGTACTATCCAAAACTAAAATATACTGTGTATATATATAATTAATTATTTTTCAGGATTTACATTTAATAAATCTACCTGTTCCGACTTACATACAAATTCAACTTAAGAACAAACCTACAGACCCTATCCCGTATGTAACCCGGGGACTGCCTGTAGTCAATTAACTCACTCTCTGCTCCGTGACACTCCTTTAGGTTCGAGCGGGCAAAGCAAAAGAAAATATTACTCATTTACCAGCCTCCAGCCGACCTCCACTTCCAGTGTGTACCTCCGTAATGTACTCTAGTCCTCCACTGCCTCAACAGCCTTCAGCCCCATAGTCACTCCGACACAAGGACAAGCTCAGAAGTCCAGGTGTAGAGATCAGGGCTACACTTTCTCTCTGTGCATGTGGGGGGCCTATGGTGGTACCTGCACAGACCCTCATTCCTGTTGCGAGCCAAGATGGCGGTGCCTCTGGTCATTGCATCCCACCACCCAGCAGTCCTGCCGTAAAGCAGTATCTTTGTCATAGTTTCCAATGAAAGCAACAAGCAACTATTTACAAAAACAGAACTGAAAGAAGGAAAATACTGCTAAGCCCCCCATAGCAACTGAATATTAATCAGAACATGAGCAGGGTTGCTTCAGAATAGCTGTGTGAATCTGCTTCTTATCAGAGGTCTGAGGCCATTTAGCACATCTTGGCCCAGCTGTTCCACTGTGCAATCCAAACCTAGGGAAGACAAGCTCCTAAATACTGCACAATCCCTATTGAATCTTCCTTGGAGGGCTTTCTTCGCTCCTCATTGCTGGAATCCAAATGCAGCCTGTCACAGCAGTCTCCTCTGATCTAGAGATTTCACTGGGTCACGTTGTCCCCAAACATCTGAGGGTGTCACCTATGACTTTAATGTCTTAAAGGTACACACACAACACGTCCTAGATACCTTTCTAGCTCAGGTTACATCAGACACGGGCTAATCTGGGGGAGATGGCAAGAGCCTTCTCAACATGTGCAGATTTAAGCTAGCCAAACACTTCAAATAGCTGTCAGCTAAATGCGTTAAACAGACAGCTATCTCTTCGACCCTCATACACTTGCACACTTGGCTTTGCCAAATGTGCATGTGTTCTGAATCGAAAAAGGGGAGTAGATTTCTGCCAGACACCTCTGGCAAAAGCTTATTTCCCCTGATGAAAATGACTGTGAGTAACTCTTTGCAATTCTTGCTGACGCTATAACCCTACTTGAACAAAATCACCATGCCCTTTCTGAGAATTTACTGAAATTTTCTGCTATAATAGATACTAATGCCTCTCGAATGTATGGTGGGATTTTGCCAACTGTCTTGACGATGAAATTGGGATGGCAGTGCAATAATCTAAAAATATGCAGCTTCTTGGAACATGCACCACCTGAGAATTTACACAACACTGTGGTCACTATCAGTAACAACACACCCGACTCACTGAACTGGACAGAACACCACAACGGAGACCCAAACCCATCTAAGTAAACAAAAGTATGGATAACTTCTAAGGTTTCAGAAATTATTTTTCTCTCTGATATGTTAAGATTGGCGTGCAGACAGGTAAAGCCCCAGCTGCATTAATTGACTGCGGTTGGAGCTTCATACAACTTTGGTCACCTTCTCATATTTGACTCTATTAGAAGAAACACATAGAAGTATTTAAATTCGTGGGGTCATCTCCAATTCTGACATCTGAATGGACTGTAGCACCTCCACCAATATCACTGATATAGGTCCTTCACCTGGACCCTAGACCGGAACAGAGACCCTTCCAAATAGATGCGTATAACTGGACCAAACATATCTTTCCTTCCTTGAGTCACTGTCCCCCACAAGACTGGATCATTATTACTCAGTATCCTTCACACTTGAAGGGCCTTTGTTCTATGTCGTTCCATTTGCATTTTTGCCCCGCATGTCTCCTAGGCATGTACAAACCATCCCAACTATCCTTAGTCTAATGGGTGTCATTTAATCTCACAGAATTTATACCCTGATCTGGAAGACTTTGATGTAATAGTAATGCCTCCTTCCGGACCGGTTTACTTCCAAAAGTTATTCTCCATAACTTGTCCTTTATTGCTTTGCCAATCTGGTGATTATTTTTAAAAACTATAGTTAACATACCTCTATTTCACAACCCCCCCATACAGATTCACACTTGCCACCCTATACCTCCCAACATTTTTCAAATCTCTTTGCTCAACATGAATTTCTGAAGTGGAATGTGATCAATGGAAGAGATCTAAATTTTTCACTTGAACCCTTCTATAGACACCACTAGAGACCTTTCACATAACATCTGTTCTCTTATACACCCTTAAGATTTTCGTGTGTCACCTCTGTGAATATAAATGATATTTCATATTTGAACCATGCTGTAATCTGTCGATCTGTCTGTTTTAGGTAGAAGGAAGGGACAACTTGAAGGTACTCTTTTTATAGTAACTGGGTATAATAAAGCAAAATAAAGGGGTATTCCCATCAAAGCAAGTGCTGCTGTAAGGGCCAATAACTGTAAAGTAAGCAGTTTTCAAAATATATGTTATCAAAAAAATATGTATGCTTTACCTAATACAGGCCTTTTTTACATTTTAAACTTGCTCTCCTTGGTTACCGACCACCACTGTTTGCTTTCGGTTGTAGCCAGTAATGCAGCATTATGGTGGCGTTGCCTGCGGAGACACGTATTTTCACTCATGTGACAGGGACGTCTTTACATTGCGCTGTAAAGAGTCACACTTCAGTGGTCGGTGGTGAAAGCTGGCAGCTAGTAACAGGAATGGGGGTGGTCCTCTCTGAGCGGCCATGTGCGGCAGGTCTAGACGGCATGTCCTGATGTCATCAGACCACTTACACCAGATATCTGCTCCCACAGCTGTCTACAGGGAGCTGTATACCTGTCTATAGGGGACTGTATACCTGTATATAAAGGGCTGTATACCTGCGTAACAGGGGGGCTGTATACTTACTTATCTACAAGGGGCTATATACCTACAGAGGGAGGTATACCTACCTAGCTACCTACAGGAGGCATATGTACCTACATATAAGGGGCTATATACCTACAGGGGGCTGTATACCAACTGTATACCATCTAAAGGGGGTATATATAGCTACAGGGAGCTGTATGCCTGCCTACAGTGGGCTGTATACCTATCTATAGGGGGCTGTATACCTACAATGGACATATCTACATACAGGGGGGCTGTATACCTGTCTACAGGGGGCTGTATACCTACCTATCTACAGAGGGCTATATACCTACATAGGGCAATACTTACCTACAGGGGGCTGTATTCCTACCTATCTACAATGGGCTTAAACCTACAGAATACCTATACCTATATACCTACATACAGGGGATTATATACCTATCTATCTACCTATAGAGAGCAGTATATTTGCCAACAGGGGGCATTTATACCTACCATCTATAAGGGACTGTATATCTACCTACAGGAAGCATATATACCTACAGGGGATATATATACCTACCTATATCCAGGGAACTGTATACCTATATCCCTACAGGGGGCAAATATATCTACAGGGGGCTGTACAGCTATCTGTCAACAGGGGGGCATTTATACCTACCTACAGTGGGCCTATATACCTACCTACTGGGGTCTGTACACCTACCTAAATAATGGTGGGCATCATTAATACCTACTTACTTAACAGGGGTACCCATACCAGAGGTAGGAATTGGTAATGATGTGCTGTAAAAGTGAGGTCTAAGATGTTTGTGTTGTAAATTCTGCAGGGACAAATTGTGCCTGGGGGATGTCATCATGGCTTTTTGGGCTGGATGGAGAAAAAAAGGGAAAAAGAATGACTCATGAGAAAAGAGACTCATTGGAGAAGATGTCTTCTGTGAGTCTCTGGATGTCAATGGTTATTTTGCCTCTGTGATAGATCAGTGCTGTAGTCATGTGATGGCGACCTGAGCTGGTGTTGGACCACTATGTGGTCTCTATATGGCGGTGTTGTAGGTTATACCTGAGCTGGTGTCTGACCACTATGTGGTCTCTATATGGCAGTATTGTAGGTTATACCTGAGCTGGTGTCTGGCCACTATATGGACTCTATATGGCCTTATTGTAGGCTATACTACAATAATGACCAGTATGTGGTCTCTATATGGTGGTATTGTAGGTTATAAGTTTATGTTATTGATAATGTATATATTTGTTCCCGTGAGTGGTTGTGTTGGTTAGGGGGAACCAGTGTAAATCTCTGCCCAAGGGCCCAGAATGCTGTTAAGACGGCCCTGTTCTCAGACCGTCTTTGATGCTGCATTACCGGCCACCACGGAAAGCACACTATGGTGGTTATAACCAAGGAGACAAGAGAGCAAGTTAAAGGTGCAAAATAGGGCTGCAGCAGGTAAAGCATACATATTTTTTTATAACATGCATTTTGAAAATTGCTTACTTTACAGTAATTGGCCCTTCCAGCACCACTTGCTGTGATGGGGATGCCCTTTAAGCAAACCTTAACGACAACCCCTGTGACACTTTACTCACTTTCGGCCGCCATCTTGGACCATCCCGGGGTTACTTAGATCTGGGATCGCCGCTTTTGGTAAGTGGGGCTGGCACTCCAATATATGTGACACTGAACAGGCTTCTCTTTGCGGCTTCCCGCCAGCTTTTATTTCCACTTCAGGCAAGGTCAGTAAAGATACAACCAAAAACATAAACAAAAGCCATCCGGCCACTAGCTAAACATAAAATGAGTCTTTCACTAGCTGTGGACCTACTGCCAGCGCCACAGACATATTTACCAGCCTCTGCAGGGTCCGGCTTCCTAAAGGCAGCCACCTGCTTGCCTCAAGCCTTTGAGTAAGAGCCTTCCTCATTAGCTCCACTGCCACTCCAACTGCAGCTAGCAGACCACACCCTCAGAACACCTGTAGAAGCAGACTTTTTATAAGCCTGGAAAAAAAACCTGGAACTGGAACGTGGGAACAGCCACCCACCCAACTGCAGCTGTTTCGGGAAAGCCAACCCATAATGGCTGGACATCAGCCGTACTACATACGAGTGTCAGCAACCTTATGGCAGCCTTATGACAACACCTGGCTTCCCCCACCAAGACCAGGCCCTCGGTGGCACGTTTCTAGCAGGTCTCTCCACCTAGTGGCAGTACCATACGACCACCTATGGTTGCTCTGCCACACCCCCTATTAGTTTGGGAAGCTCATAAATGTTACTTTCAGGGTCTTCTCATTAAACTAGAACAAACCACAAAAATAAACCTAACATACAGTTTATTTTATAGGTACAGAAAACATGAGACTAAAATTTCTGTGATGAAAAGAGTCCTTTGTCCAATCCTGCTTACTGGAGAACAGTCAAACACATTAAATATAAGGTTGTATGCACAGCTATTTATGTAGGGTAATGTTCTCATAGTGTTTTGTTCTGCAGAACTTCCAATACGGTAACCAATATTTGTAATTTGGAACAGACTTATATACAGTCTCTGGACCCCTCAGATAACATTCTCCACTCCCTGCTATTCTGCTAAAGCTACCTTAAAAATGCCATAGACAATTGTTTAAGTTTGGCAAAACCAAGTAAGACCTTGACAAGAACAATTTGGTCTTGCAGAGCACAAACCTATAACCCCCACGTCTCTAATTCACAAGGTTACAAAACTCCATATCTTTCATTAAAAACCCCATGCCTTCCGCCAATGGACCAAAACTCCCTTATTAAAAATAATCTTACAATTTTAATCCCTTAAGCAACAGGTCTGAAAAGGCCTTAGTGACCAGCAAAGTAGTTTTTTAACTAACTTTTTAAGTGACGCAGTTGTATGTGGACTTGTTTTATGCGGGAGAAGATGTAATTTTTGTGCGTGTAGTTTAAGTTTACAAATAAATTACTGCAGAATTATTTTCCTTTTTTTTGCCGTGTGAACATAAAAAAAGGGATTCTCTGCATTTGTACACCATTCAGATTTCACACTAAACCTATTAGATTAATTCTATAATTTATTACGGTGGCGTAGATATATAATATGTGTAGGTTTTTGGTTTTTTTGTGTACTGTAGACAAAATAATTTTTTATTAAATATTTTATTAAACTTTATGTTTTTTTTACTTTTTTCTAATCCCATTAAGGGATAATTATTTAACACTTTTTTTATACTTAGTAATATATTAGCATATTCATGTGTGCTAATACATTACCTTCTGTGTCATACTGACATAGGCAGCAGTCAGGGCAGCACACTGGGCCATATGTTTGAAAAGTGTCTAGGTCTAAAATTCACTTTGTTGCCTATAGCAACCAATCAGAGCGCCCCTTTCATTTCATATGGTACTCTGGAAAAATGACAGGGGCGATCTGATTGGTTGCTATGGGCAACAAAGTGAGTTTTAGACAGTTTTCATACAAGTGGCCCACAGTGTGCCCTGGCCGCAGGCTTGGTATACAGACAGCCCTGAGGCTACTCTAGGTCCCCACGACTGATATTCCCTGGACTCCATCGGGTCACCAGGAGTCTCGATCACCCGATGGAGCAGGGGAATGCCCTTGTGCCACGGTAACGGACTGCGGCAATCAAGGGGTTAATTAAGGGTTTCCTCCATTTCCCGGTGCTTACAGAGACTGCTCTAGGAATGGAGCTGTTAACTACTAGCTGCAGTGCTATGAGCCGCAAAACCCCTCTCTTTGCAACAACGTCTTTTGGCATCGCTGCAGACAGACAACTTGTAGCACCTGACATCAGAAGACGGTGTGCGGTCCTTAAGGGGTTAAACTACATTTCCTTCTGGCTTTTAATTCTATCTCTAAATGTAACAAAATTTGCATTCTTGGATCCCAATTCATATTCATTCCAAAACCATGGGCCAAATAATTCCCTTTAAAGTGCTTGTTCCACTATTATACAATAATGGCATATTGCTAAGATATGCCATCATTGTCTGATAGGTCCAGGTCTCAGAGGTGGGTCACTAGAGAAAAGCCACAATGACACAGTACAGTAGTACCTTTGGGTCTTGGCAGAGTTTAATCAAGGTACTTAACTTTGGATATCAAGTTACACACCAACATTTCCGTAGACAGGTTATCGGTGCGAGGGTCATCTCTTTCTCTCATGCTCTCCCCATATGCACCTCCACCTCCTTGAAGCACTTACTTCTCAATCTCTGGTGCCAGTCATCAGGTCAGCGGTAACCCTAGGGATGCTAATACCTTGTAACCAGCTCCTCTGTACACTTATAGGCAATGACCAAACACTAGTAACTTTTTCTTACTTGAATAACATATATAAGAACGCAAGTTAAAATCCAGAGAAAAAAGGTGCAATACTTAACAAATCGTCCATAGTAGGTACTTTAGAGGATAGTTGAGAAATAGCTGGAGGCCGCGAGCCGCCCGCGCACCGTGTGACGTTTCGAAGTTTGAACTTCTTTTTTAAGCATGCGCAGTATAGCAAGTACGTAACTTAAGTACATTTCCGTGAGACAGACAAACATGTTATAAAAACACTCTCATTTCCAACTTTTCGTTTAACCCTTTATAGAATTCGTTATTTGGTATTATTTTTTAATTAAGAATTGTGTTTTAACCCTTTCCAATACGCACCATCTCAGCTCCGACACTCTATGTTGAGCTTCATAGAAGTGACGTGCCACTGTGTTTTCATCAAACCTACTCTGCAGTTCTTTTCTTTCTCCCTGATTCTCCCCCATTTTTTCTTTCTTTTGCTTATATAATCTAATTGCAGATCTTTAATAATATGCTTGCAATCTTTATTCCACAGATTTTTCACCTCCGTAAGTACAGACTGTTGAAATACATCTAATGCGTTACATGAAACATTCGGATCAAATTTACTCTTTTTTATGACTCTATTTGTAGGTAACCGATTAGACAAAGAATGTTCTGTCTTATTTTTCTGTTGCCAGAACACTTTCACACACATGTTACGACACATGCGGTAAAAATCCACTGAAAAATCAAAAAATTTTGTTCATGGGTTGGAACAAAATTGAGACCTTTGTTGATTATAGACTCCTGTGCAGTTGTTAGTGTTTGTTAGTGTTTAGTGTGCTAACTCCACATAAAAAAGAAAAAAACAACAGAATAGCTATGGTGACTACCTATGACAGACATGCTGGTATGGTCAAAAAAGTGATTAATAAATATTGGGAATTATTAAAATTTGATCCACAATATGGCAATCTATTTAAAGAATGACCATTTTATATTTACTGTAAGAGTCGAACATTGGGACAAAATTTTGTACATTCAGACTTAAGAAAAGGTAAAGAGGATAAACAGTTGAGATTACAAACAGAAAAAAGAGGCACTTTCCCATGTCTAAATTGCCAAAATTGTAGTAGTGTTATTAAAGGCTCTACCATCAGTCATCCCACACAAGGCATCCCCATAGAAATTTATAGATATCACACATGCAGTAGCAGTTCGGTTATCTATTTAATAAAGTGCCCATGTGGCAAACCATATGTAGGTCAAACCAGCAGACAAATAAGAATAAGACTAAACGAACATAGATCTGCAATTAGATTATATAAGCAAAAGAAAGAAAAAATGGGGGAGAATCAGGGAGAAAGAAAAGAACTGCAGAGTAGGTTTGATGAAAACACAGTGGCACGTCACTTCTATGAAGATCAACATAGAGTGTCGGAGCTGAGATGGTGCGAATTGGAAAGGGTTAAAACACAAATAAATATACCAAATAACGAATTCTTAATTAAAAGAGAGATATATTGGATTACTACATTAGATGCTCTAAGTCCAAAAGGGTTAAACGAAAAGTTGGAAATGAGAGTGTTTTTATAACATGTTTGTCTGTCTCACGGAAAGGTCCTTAAGTTACGTACTTGCTATACTGCGCATGCTTGAAAAAGAAGTTCAAACTTCGAAACGTCGCACGGTGTGCGGGCGGCTCGCGGCCTCCAGCTATTCCTCAACTTTCCTCTAAAGTACCTACTATGGACGATTTGATAAGTATTGCACCTTTTTTCTATGGATTTTAACTTGTGTTCTTATATACATTATTAAAGTAAGAAAAAGTTACTAGTGTTTGGTCATTGCCTATAAGTGTACGTAGATGTGAGAGGTGGAAAGCTCACATAGACCAACGCGGTGCATATACAAGAAGTTACTAAGCAAAAGGATATGTTTGTGATGAACCAGCTCCTCTGGTCTGTCAGCCTTTATACTTTTCTTCTTGTAGCAGTCGCCCTTTATATCCTCTTCAATCTATTTTTTCCTTCTCTATCTGCCTACACTTGTCTCTTCTCTGGTCTCTATTTCTCTTTCTCTGGTTCTGTGAGGATTCCCTATACTCAGACCCTGTGTAGATGGCCTTTGCCTGCTACTGGTCCACTGTCGGCTATTATGCAGACCATCCTTTTATGTTGGGACATCCATTTGAAATCTAGGGAATAACACTCTTAAAGGGGTATTCTTGTTTCACCATTTGGCAGCTGTTTATGCTGGTTGCTAAGTAGAGCTTGTGAAACTGAGGGGCGTGTTTCTCCTCAAAGCAGGGCGTATCTTCTCTCTCTGCAGACACGCCCCAAAGTGTGCATGTGAGAATTCATTCTGTGTGAGCCAGGGGAAGGGAAAGGTTCTCAGCTATCGATGGAAGTGAAAAGCTAAGTGTAACTCCTTAGTGTATATCTACATTTCTCGCTCTCTCTACATACTTTGTATTTAGAATGGGCATTTGAAAGGAAAGATGGGTGATTTTTTTTCTCCGTCTCTCACATACAGTGATATATCCTGCAGATTATTGTTCTGATTGCTGTCAGTGACAAAACCCCACACGCATACATCGCACCTACCACTGCTTGCTGTCAGTGACAAATCTCTCTTTCTCACCTCTGTCCTGCATATCCCTCCGGCGCGCGTTCCCGACCAGGGGCGTAACCCGACCAGAGCTCTGACTTCGTTACCAAACACTAAACAAACAGCCCATTCTCCTAAACCATAGCACTTTGCTTATGGTAACCAAGGACGGACATGCTTAGATTTTTGGTCCCCTCATTTTCAACTATGATCTTCGTAGCAAGAAAACCCCTTTAAACCAACTAATCAAATATAAATGAACTGCTTAACATGACAGCCTTTCCTGTCTGCAGCCCCATCCTTCCCCCACCCATGGTCTCTGATAGTCTTGGGTGCTGGTGCTTAAAGCACCAGCACCCAAACTAAACTGCCATAATCATTATTATTATTATTATACGATTATTATTTACATATATACAAGGTACACAATATTAAATGAACAGTCTAACATAATATATAAATTTAAAGGGGTTGTCTCACTACAAAGATTAGCTTTAAACATGTGGTGGCCGGTAATTGAAGACATTTTCCAATATATTGCTTCATTTTTTTTTCTTTGTTGAGGAGATAAGATATGTGCTCACAGGTTTCTCTAGTTACCATCCTGCTCTCCCCTTCTCTCTCTGCTCTGTCTTATCTGATAGCAGGAATGACATCACCACACGGCGAGCTGCTGGCGGCTTGAGAGCGGTGTCTTATCTCAAACAAGTAATCTCAAACAAGGAATCCAAAAACTGTGTCGTCCGATTTGTATTTTGACCTGTTTTTCAATGTGGATTTTGGTTATTTTTCTCACGCAGGATTTGCAGTTAGACAATTAGTCTCATTCATCTCTATGGGGTTTTGGATGCAGATCTGACAGATGTCTGGGACACGTTTTTTTTTTTTAACCACAAATTCAGCAGCTTATTGAACATGTTCTTAGTTTTATGACTTTGGCACAGAAAACTGATTAAAAATTGCTGCAAAAACCTGATCAAAGAACTTGCCTTGTTAATAAACCCTCCCTGCAGGGGCGTAACTAGAGAAGTCTGGGCCCCATAGCAAGTCTGGCTCCCATAGCCAGGCAGGGACAGGTAGACTATAGTGGGGTCATATAGGTAGGCAGGCAGGGTCAGGTAGGATATACGAGGGTCAAGTCGGCGCGAGGGGGGGCTCAGGTGGGCTATACGGGGGTCAGGCAGGTAACCAGCCAGGGTCAGGTGGGCTATAGGGGGCGTCAGGTAGGTAGCAAGGCAGGGTGAGGTAGGGCGCCAGGCCGGGTCCGATCGGCTATAGGGGGATCAGCTAGGTATCTAGGCAGAGTCAGATAGGCTATATTGGGGTCATTTACGTAGCCAGGCAGGGTCAGATAGGCTATATGGGATCATATAGGTAGCCTGGCAGGGTTAGGTAGACTATAGGGGGGTCATATAGGTAGCCAGGCAGGGTCAGGTAGGCTATAGGAAGGTCAAGTAGGCTATAAGGGCATCAGTTGGGCTATAGGGGGGTCAGGTAGGTAGCCAGGCAAGGTCAGGTGGGCTATATGGGGGGGAGGGGGGTTAGGTAGGTAGCCAGACAGGATGAGGTAGGTAGCAAGGCAGGGTGAGGTAGGCTACTTTAATGTTAAAAAAAATAAGAAATACCATACTCACCTGTGCCACGATCCCTCGATGCGCTCAGCTCCTGGCCGGCCTGTCTCAGTGCACTCAGTACACTGTGGGCCAGCGCCTGGTAGCAGATTAGCAGAGTGGAGCACTGGTGGCTCCTCTCTGCTAACACCGGACAGTCCTGTCTTTGAACGCTCGGGCCAGAGGGCCTGGGCATTCAGAGGCCGGATGCGCCAGGCCCCGCAGCTCTGTGTCCGCCGGCAGTGAACTGTTATGTTCACTGCAGGCGGGCACAGGAGAGACATTACCAGGGTAGCAGATGTGGTAGCAGCTACCCCGGAGCTCGGCCCCCCCTAAGGTCCTGGGCCCCGGGCAGCTGCCACGTCTGCTACCCTGGTAGTTACACCCCTGCATCTCTGCAAGCAGGATTCAAAAAGCTATTTTTTCACTCTCCAGATAGTAAAAGCACATCTTTAAACGTCATGTTCTTATTACCTCAGTTTCCCCCGTTCGCTGAAGAGGTGGAACAGACACAAGTATATACATGCACATATTTTGTGACTGTCCCCAGGTAACCAGTTTTTGAAAAGAGGTCTGATGTGTAATATCCAAATTCACTTTCTACTTCCATTCTCACCAGACCTGTTCCTGTTTTATCTGTGCAACATGTCCTACTGTAAATCAGTGGTCTGTCACTTTGAAACAGTCTGCATACCAGCTAGTGGAAACAGGTAAAGCCTCCCCCACACTAAAACTGTGGCTATTGAAGGTTCAAGAGGTGATGCAGATAGAGGAAATCCCAGCTGAAATATACAGTACTGTGCAAAAGTGTAGGGGAGATGTGGAAAAAATGTGGCAATGTAAGAATGCTTTCAAAAATAGAAGTGTTTTGTTTTTTTTTAAACATATTTTATTTGCATTTTCAAACAACTATCATAAATCTCTGACATGTTACAGTATTCATATCAATAAGTTGCACAGTCTCAAGGCCATGTGCCTGAGGTATGAAAGTGTCACATACAGAGTATAGAACATCAACATAAAGAAATAAAGCAGAATAAACAGAGTAAACAGAATAAATCAGTCCGATTGGACAACTGTTAACAACATGCGTATGCATCCTTTCCTCCTGTCACTTTAATTGTGTAACTGTCTAAATTGTGTCATGGAAGCTTACAGTGCTCACACCTGTAATCTTCCCAGCGTATCATAAATCCCCTCTTTGCAATACCATCCCGTGTACCTGAACACCCGCATGAGAGCTCCTATCTCCCTATCAGAGTAATGCGACTCTATAAAGGTTCTCCACCACCTGAAAAATCCCTTGGTGCGGTGCTCCTTGTGCCTCTCAGTTTCTAGCCTATCGGCTATGAGGTATTCTTCTGTTTTATTATCCCGGAGATGGACGGGAGGGTGGGCTTCAGCCATAACTGCAGTAGGCTTCGCTTCGCCACCAAGAGGGTGATATGAACTATTCCTGGGCAGCCGGTGGAGTGTGTTAACTCCCCAGGACCCTCTCCCTCGTCCATGTCCGGAGGCCTAGGTTAGTGAAAGACCAAAAACTCATAATGTTTTTCCAAGTGAACCCCAAAGTGTAGCTTAATGTATTGGAGAACTGTGTCCCAGTAAGTCTGTGTGTAGCTACATTCCCATAAGCCATGCCATAGATCCGTTTTGTTTGCGCCGCACTTGGGACAATGCTGTAATCTATCTGGGAAATTTTTGGAGGGGGGGAGATTAAAAGCATAGATGGCGTTATGTATGATCTTAAAATAAGTTTCACGGCAGGTTTCACAGATAATATGTTTACGTATGGGCATGATACCTTGTCATTCCCCAATCGGCGACGCCGATATTGGAATGCCTGTGAAGCTACTCGCTTTCTACACCACCCTCTCATATCAGCGTAGAGGCCCGAAAGGGAGCAAGATTCCATGTGAGTGGTGACAAACATGTCGAAATCATTGGGGATGGTCTCCCTGGCGACATCTCTTAGCCTCCCATTGCAGAAATAAAAGAGCTGATAGGCGGACAAAAGATGTGACCCCAGTAAGGAGAACTTCTCGATCATCTTCAAGGGCCTCAGCCATCTACGTGACTGCTGATGCATCAACTGCCCCGCGGTAACTAGGCCCCGCTCTCTCCACCTCCTAAACATCGGGTTGCTCTGGCCCAGGGGAAACTCAGGATGATCCCAAATGGGCATATCCTTGGAAAGAGTGAAGGAAAGGCCTAAGCGTTTCCTCAGCTCCTTCCATACCAGTATCATGTCTCTGATCAATGGGGACAACTTTATCAAGGGGGGGGAGCTTGGGATATCTAGTATGGAACAGAGCTTGTGGATGCCAGGGGAAAATTAGTTCCTTCTCCAATTCCCAGTTCGAGAAGCTGGAGCGGCCTTCAATCCAATCAAGCATGTGTCGTGCCAAACATGCCAGATTATACCCTCTTACATCTGGGAGATTTAGTCCCCCCACCCGAACTGGCAATATTAGTTTGTGTAGAGCAATGCATGATTTTTTTCCCTGCCCAAATGAATTTTGAAAAGCATGAGTTAATTTTATTAATGTCCGCGTGTTTGAGAAGAAATGGGAGGGTGTGCAAGGGGTATAGTAGCTTTGGGAAGCAGACCATTTTAATGGCATGGCACCTCCCAGCCAGTGACAGCGGTAACGGGGTCCAACGCCTCAAGTCCTGGGAAATGTTGTCGATAATAGGAGGGATGTTTAATTTGGACATCAAGTCCGGAGTCCGACCAATCCTGATGCCCAAATAGGGGAGATAGTCCTGAACCCGGGTTATGTCTAGCCCTATACTGGCCCAGTGGGACTGTGACAATTTCAGACCTATTTCTAGTAATTCACTTTAAGACACATTTACTTTATACCCTGAAAGCGTGCCAAAATGTTGCTGGGCATCTAGCACTGGGGAGAGGTGCGTCAGAGGGTCCGACATAAACAATATAAGATCGTTGGCAAACAAAGCAATTTTCACCTCTTTGTCTCCTATCTGTATTCTCGCGAAAAGAGTACTCAAGCAGCCGCGCCAGGGGCTCTAAGGCCAAGTTAAAAAGTAAAGGGGACAGCGGGCACCCCTGTCTTGTTCCCTTTTGAAGGAGAAATTTTGGGGAGAGGAAGCCTGTGGTGTGTATCTGTGCCGTCGGGGCATCGTAGATGGCGGAGAGGAAAGACCTAAATGTCCCTGTAATTCCCATGGCATCCAGAACAATCGAAAGCCAGTCCCAGCGGACATTGTCGAAGGCCTTTTCTGCATCCAAGGCCAGTAAAACGGGCTGTTCTCCTGGCAAAGGCTTGTGTCGGATTCTCTCCAAGACTGTAAGTACCTTCCTGATGTTACCCACCGCTGCTCGACCCTTAATGAAGCCTTAGAAGTGTTAATAGTTTAATTTTGTCAATTAACGACATGCAAAAGAGAAATCTAAATTTAAGTCAATAATTGTTGTGACCACCCTTTTGCCTTTGAAGTCCTGGAAATGATGATACGGCCTCCACAGATCCCTGAGCTCAACCTCTGTGTGGGATTCCATGAAGAGACAAAGATTTGAGCAAGCCTACATCCATAAAAGAGCTGGGGTTACATTTTCAAGATGTTTGGAACAACCTCCCTGCTAAGTTCCTTCACAAACTGTGTTCAGGTATACCTAGAAGAATTGATGCTGTTTTGAAGGCAAAGGGTGGTCATATCAAGTATTGGTTTGATTTAGATTTAGATTTCTTTTAGTTCACTTTGTATTATCTCAATTGACAAAAATAAACACTTAACACTTTGACATTTAAAAGCATTCTTACTTTGCAGCATTTTTCCACACCTACCTATAAATATTTTACAGTATTATAGTCATGATACATACCCTGGAATTATTAGATTGTTTTTTAGAACAGTTCTGAATACCAAACTCTCCTACACGAGAATTAATGTTGAATAACAATGTAGCCTTTTCTTCCAGAATATGAGCAGACATTCTATATTCCAGCTGATAATAAGCATACTGTATAATGTAAATGCACATTTACATGCATACCATAATATTCATCCACATACCACTAGAGGCACTGTGTAGGCTCAGCTATTATTCATTGCTCTAGGGAAGTGAGGCTCCTTTCATGGGGCTGGGGAGTGTCACAGACGGAGACTGCTCCGGGGGGTAAACATAAAGCTTTTCCCATAAACCGTGTGCCAAAGACCCCTGCAGATATTGTATCCAAGTGTGTCTGAGTGTTTAAGGTGTGTGTAGGTGGAGGTGAGGTGTGACCTCTTAAATTAGACAGGAACTGCATAACCCGTGCATGTAAAGCAATACCCATGACAAATATAGCACATGGAGCAAACACAACAATTTTAGATCACATTCCCTTATATATCCCCTTGAATTCTAAGAAAAACATATAAAGCAGTTTTATATTCTATTCTGCTGTGTTAGAGATGCTTGATTTGGAAGGCTGGTACATAACTATTTAATACATTACACTACCCATAAAGATTAACAGCTGCTGAATGGCATGAAAACTGTTCCACTATGTTCACACGGCAGTAATTGCAGGACGTATTTCATCCGCAATTACGCCGTGGGGCGGGAGCGGCGAGTAGGGGGGCGGCAGCCCGTCGGCCCCATAGACATTCATTATTTTCGGCGCGTATACGCATAGTTGCCAACTTTTGAAAGTGGAAAAGCAGGAGATTGAAAAATTTGCATGGACATGCCCATCTTGTTGCTGTGCCATGCCCCTTCAAAAAGCCACACCCCACTCCACCTAACTGCATAACGGCTTTGGAAGAAAGCCAGGTAGATGCTCCCTCTAGCCAGGTAGTGCCCTTATAGCCAGGTAGTAGCCCCCCATAACCAGGTAGTGCCCCTTGTAGCCAAGTAGATGCCCCCTTGTAGTCAAGTAGATGCCCCCTTGCAGCCAGGTAGATGCCCCCTTGCAGCCAGGTAGAGGCCCCCTTTGTTGTAGCCAGCTAGAGGCCCCCTTTGTTGTAGCCAGGTAGTTGTCCCCTTGTTGTAGCCAGGTAGTTGCCCCCCTTGTTGTAGCCAGGTAGTTGCCCCCTTTGTTGTAGCCAGGTAGTTGCCCCCTTTGTTGTAGCCAGGTAGTTGCCCCCTTGTTGTAGACAGGTAGTGGCTCCACTTGTTGTAGCAAGGTAGTTGCCCCCCTATAGCTAATAAAAATAAAATAATAAAAGCCACTCACCTCACCAGGCTCCCTGCAGCGCGGCCAATTCCGGACATCTTCCGGCCGACCGACTCAGCGTCGCAGGGGGAGTGAGTGCAGCCGCGCGTCACACCCCCTGCGACGCTGATCTGTATGTACAGCGCACACCGGCGCTGTACATACAGGGGGAGAAGGGAGGAGGGGAACGATCCCTCCTGCCTCCTCCCTGTACGGAGCGTGCAGCTGCTGACTGACTGTGCGGCTGCGGCCACACAAGTCAGTGAGGCTCGCTGGGCGGGTGAGCGGCTGCTGTGGCCGCTTCACCCGCCTGTAGGAGCGGCCCAGCGGCGCCAGAGTAGCGCACTAGCGCTTCTGCGCTTTGCGCGCCGCGGGTTAGTTCCATCAGGAACCCCATTAGCGGGACCCCCCGCCAAAAGCGGGAGAGTTGGCATGTATGCGTATACGCCGTGAATAATTGACATGTCACTTCTCTCCCCGCTCGGCGTATTGTCAGAGAAGACGTAATCCATTAGTTCTCTATGAAAACTGTGGATTACCGTAATGACTGGGACGTATCTCGCCCCGTATTTCGCGCAGTACGGCGCTCAATACGGGGTGAAATACGTCCCATTTTAAGCTGTGTGAACATAGCCTTATGTGCAGTTATATACTTTACTGGTTACAGAGATGGGACAGACTCGGTGCCCAAGGCAAGGTTTTCAGAGAATGCTTCCCCCAATCTCACACACACATACCCTTAATCTGTGAACTTCAGCATAATGCCCATGCACGCACTAAATTTTAATGGGATGTAATTTAGAGGCTAAATTTATCCAGATTTCTGTGTGGAAACCACATTTATTTTCTGCTAAAATCCATATAACTTCTTCTTCAAGTCCTAATGGGAAAGCTGCGGTGTGGACAAACATTTGAAGGCCCAGGAATCAAGAGAGAATCCGTTGACAAAAGTCCAAGTGGAGGGAAATGTCGGGATCAAGAGTCTAAAACATCTTTGGGTATTTTACATTTGCCATAAAATTATATTGTAATATCACTTTTACTGTCCAGACAGTAAAGTCTACCTTCTAGACATCATGCTCTTCCCTATTCACTAAAAAGGTGGAACCGACACAGGAATGTGCATGTACAGGGGCATAACTAGAATTTTTAGGGAGCAAAGCAAAACAAAAGGGCCACTGCCAATTTTTGACAGGAGACTCAACAACATGAAAAGTATAGTAATAATTGAAGGTATGGGATAATTATGTCATACATTAGATCAGAAAGCCACCAGTTTGTCATTTTTTACAAAAATATACGTCTTAACCTCTGAGCCCCATGGCAGCTGCTATGTTTGCTATCACTATAGTTATGTCAGCTGACTAGTTTTTTAAATGAGTTCTGGTGTGTAAGGTTCTGTTCACACAACCAGTATTGCAAGTCGGAATCCACACGGAAATACTCATCGAAAACTGAAAGTAAACTATTGACCTTAATAGAAAATACACATTGTAGTGTCAGGACTGCACTACTGGCCCCTTAAGGATCTTGTTGCAGCCTCAGCCAGGTTTCAGCTTGCTGCTTAATGGGTTAAGCACTTGAGCCAATCCCTGGCTGGGGCGGGGTTTTTTAACAGTTTCCTGTCTGCCAGTCTCTGCTGATGATTGCTTTTGTGTCCTAGTTGTTCTGGTGTTTTGCGTCTTCTCGGACCTCCGCTCTGTTTTGCTGGTTGCTGGTTCATCTGGAGTTTTGTTTGTTATGTTTTGTCTTCTGCCTGTTTGGCACACGTTTTACTAGGTACAGCTGAGGAAGAGGTTCGAGTGCGGGGTCGCCCTTTTCGGGGCAGTTGTCCTGCTTAGGCAGGGTATCCCAGGGCGAGACTAGGCCGTCGCTTACATGTAGTTCATACAACACGTATTTTCGGTCGTTTTCTTGCTGTAAAAAAACCTAGAACATGTTCATTCTTTTGTTGCATTGTTTGCAGAAAATGCATTCAAAATTCAAATTGATGTCAGCGAGGATGGCTAAAAACCTAATATGAAATGCGCCCCAGACATTTATATGTGGTTTTTAGTGTGGATCTGCATCAAAACTGCTTAGAATTGAATAAGACTAATTTCTGAATGTAAGCTGCAAGTAAAAAAAACACCCTACAACCATGAAAAAATACCCTAAATAGCATGTGAAATACAGAATCCGACGAGTATATTTTACTCATCGTGTGGACAAGTCTGAAGGCATAGGTATCAAGAGAGAATCTATTGAAAAAGGTCTTGATGGACCGAAATGTCGGGATCAAAGGCCTTATGTATGAAAACTGTCTAGCAGTAACTGTCTTTGTTGCCCATAGCAACAAGTAAGAGCTCAGTTCTCATTTCATATAGTGCTCTGAAAAATAAAAACTGAACTTTGATTGGTTGCTATTGGAAACAAAGACAGTCTTACTGCTAGACAGTTTTCATACATAAGGCCCCAAGAGTCTACAACATATATGTGAACTTTGATATTGGAATATGATTTCATGGAGTATGCTTATGCAATATTGAAAATCTGAAAATTCATTGTTTTACTTATGTGAACAATAAAGCTTGAATGTTTTATTAATACAGTGAGTCCCCGACTTACATCGTTCCGACTTACGTCTGTCCCCTAGTTACGAACGGGGACCGGAACGACGCAAGCCAGGGACCGCTGATAGCGTCCGGGCGCTGTGGTGGCGCGGGCGCTGTCAGCAATCTTCGCAGCTGCATGCGACTCCTGGGAGCACATGCAGCTGACTCTCCGGTCCCCGTCGGCATCCGGGCACGGGCATGGCCCGTGGCACCGGCGGGGATTGCTTCGGCTCTATGTGCTCCTCCCGGAGCGCATAGAGCCAAAGCCTCTATTGCGGAGCAGAGAGCGAGCGCTTCCAGCTCCGCAGTTAAAATCCGGAAGGCCGCAAGCAGACACGCGACCTTCCAGAGTCTCCAGTACAGGCAGCGTGATGACATTGCACGCTGCCTGTGCGGCCTGATGACATCACCGGCCTGTGCCACAAAACTGAGAGCAGAGAGAAGATGGAGCCGCAGGTAAGCCTCGGAGCAGCGGGGAGTGAGGTGAGTATTTGTAGTTGTTTTTTTTTAATAAGCTCTGCCTATAGCTACCTATGGGGGACATACCTGCCTATATCTGCCTATGGGGGACATACCTGCCTATAGCTGCCTATGGAGGATATACCTGCCTATAACTACCTATGGGGGACATAGCTGCCTATAACTACCTATGGGGGACATACCTGCCTATTGCTACCTATAGGGGACATACCTGCTATACCTACCTATGGGGGACATACCTGCCTATACCTACCTATGGGGGACATTCCTGCCTATAGCTATCTATGGGGGACATACCTGCCTATACCTGCTCTGGGGGACATACCTGCTATACCTACCTAAGGGGGACATACCTGCCTATACTGAACTCTGGGGGACATACCTGCTATACCTTCCTATGGGGGACATACCTGCCTATACCTGCTATGGGGGACATACCTGCCTATACCTACCTATGAGGGACATATACCTGCCTATGGGGGACCTACCTGCCTATTACCTGCTATCGGGTACATATACCTACTTGTGGGGGACATACCTGCCTATACCTGCTATGGGGACATATACCTGCCTATACTTGCTATGAGGGACCTATACCTGCCTATGAGGGGATATATATACCTGCCTATAGCTGCTATGGGGGACATACACCTGTTAGGGGACATATACCTGCCTATAACACACCATACATATACACCTTACACCATACATGTACTAAATATATTGGTTCCGACTTACATACAAATTCAACTTAAGAACGAACCTACAGTCCCTAACCTGTATGTAACCCGGGGACTGCCTGTAATTGGAAAATCCATTAAAAAAAAAGTTACATAAGGACAAAAAGAGGGACATAAAAAGTCACATCCCTACTCCACAGAAGTCTTGGCGTAGGTTTAAGGGTTGTTTTTTTTTAGTACATTCAGGAATACCATCTCCCAGAATGAGAAGGGTGGCACTTGCGGTCATCCTCCCCATCAATTTCTATGGGAGTTCTGAATATAACTGTGCTTGGGTATATTCTGAACTCCGATAGAAATGAAGAGATAGGGCCACCGCAAGTGCCACCCTTCTAATTCTCTTAGAAGGTACTGCTGATAAGTCATCGTGGGAACACCTCTTTAACTTATGCCAGTACTTATGTGGTGTGGGGATGTGACATTTTATGGCACTTGCAGCTAACTCCCCATTCATTTCTATGGAAGTTCTGAATACAGCTATATTTGGAACTCTAATCACTGAACAAATATCTTCAAGCCCTATCTCTAAAATATACCTTTTATTAATAACCTTTTAAAAAGGTTGCAAAACACAACCATACTTAACCACTAAATAATTCAAAAAATCTCTCTCTATCCCTTACTCTTTCCCTGCAAAAACGCTAGCAAATGGCCGGGTCATCGTCCTGATAAGGACGGCCCCACCTCTGGGGACTTGCCCTATTGCCACACTATATAAATCCCTATTTGTATATTCTTCAAACCCTATCACTTAAAAGGGAAACAAAAGAATGCAGAAAGAGGAGGAGATAAAAAAATCAAGACTATATTTAAACCAAATCTTAAGTGCTAGGATACATTGATTAATTGCAGGGAACCCTGAACATATTGGATAAGATAAAACAGCATTCAACGTATGTCCTTAGATGCTTCTTGATTTAGTCCAAACTATCCTAAATGGGACCTTTAAATGTGGTCCAATTATCCCGACGCGGTTTCTCCCCCCCCAAATAACAAACGAGGGGGTTCATCGAGGGGATTTCAAAAGTACGGAATACAGAGTAACTCCATAGCAGATAGCATGGACGATAGTGGTGGTACCTTCAAGTATACCCATCCAGCCTTAAATAAGGTAAGAAGGAGTTGGCTTTAAAATTACCATCTTCCACCTGGTGTTTTTTGGCTGTATCGCAGTTTAAACTGCGCATGCGCCAAGTTCCTCGTCGCCGCCATCTCGCGATATCCCGGCAAGACACTGACGGGCGCTCTGCGTACTTTATGTGCGCAGGCGTCTCGTCAGTAATCCAGGTAACACCAGACTCAAGTCGATGCGCAAGATATAAATCAACACCGCGCTCATCTTCGGTTAAATATCAACCATCTCGCGATATCCGGCGCGACTCATTACAGAGCTATCTGCGCAGTGCTGCGGGCGTCTAGTATGTATCAGGCAACACTAGAATCTAGTGCACATTCGCTAGATGTAAATCACACCACTCGCTCCCATTCATTCAGCGGGTTATTTCTAAGCGCATGCCTGAGTCGAATCAAGACTGCCTTGCGCTTTCTCTTAAGTATACAAGTAAGGTGATAGTAGATCTTTAATAACATATATATATTGATACTCTTTTAAATAGAGAGATGCAACAATCCCGTGCTAGTATTTTCTCAGCACTATAATTAGATAAAGAATAAATCGTAAAGAAAGATAAACCACAATATCAATATAGTTGGTGGTTAGTATACAATTTGAATGGAAAAACCACTGATACCATATAATTATGATTACTAAAACTAATCGTGTGAGTAGTTGACATTTTCGCCAAAATAAAAACTACCCTAAAACCAAATATTCATAAGTGAGTCTGCAAGTGCATACTAATTAAAACAAACCAAAATACAGGATCTACATGAGACCATATGGTTTAAGCGATTTAAGCCTCTGTACGTCCACTCGGTTTTTCTTACACAATAACCTATTATCTACATCCCACTTTTCTGGATGTTATGTGAATTTTTTCGTATACATATAAACGGTCACATTGGAGGGATTGCCATCATGAAATGCCAAATGTGATTTGAAAGTGTGGGTTTCTCGCTTATGTTTATATCTCCAAGATGCTCACATATACGATCTTAACAGGTCTTATGGTCTTCCCCACAATATTGTTTATTACAACTGAGTTGCAAGGAGATAAACTCAACCTTGAGTCCGACAGTTTCATGAAAGTATCTTATTCGCATAAGTTATTCGATTATACTGATCCTAATCTTAACCTGGCCAATGAATTTACAAAATACGCACTTGCTCACATTTAAACTGCCTAATGGCTTTCGTTCAAAGCCATGTTCCCTCAGAAACTGGTGGTACAAAGTGGCTGCGTACAAGTCTGTTCTTTTAAAGACCTAACCCTTCTGTATGTTACTTGAGGCTTACTAGCAAACACCTCGTGGAGGTCAGCATCTGACTTTAAAATCAGGACCGTGTTTACGTTAATATTTCATCATTATCTTCATTATTGTGCATCATCAACGATTCTCAACTAATCCTCAGTGAGTAGCCTCATCTTTTTGATAGTTTGGGATTAAGGTGGCTATTCCGATGTCTTTTGTTGTAAGTGCATTTTCTTAAACGCCTAGGTCTCTAACAAACAAAAAAAACTTCCATGGGTTACCCTCTATCCAAAAACGTTTACAATGAGTCTCCTGCTTGTCTATGATAATCTTCTAACTTCGAGCATTTTCTGCGTACCCTCAGGTAACGTCCCTTTGGGGGATACCTTTTTCCAAATTTCAGGGTGATATGATCCCATCTTAACAAACTGTTATGGCTTTCTCATTGCGATATGTCTTAGTCTGTAGGTACCTAATATCTTTGAAAATTTTTACATCCAAAAATGGAGGTTCAGTCCTATGAATCTCGAACGTTAAATCTGGACCTATTTCGTTTTTCAATTGATATTTTGATAATTCACTAAAACGACGCCTCCGTGCCCTGCCACAGCACGAAAGACGTCATCAATGATATATGCCCAATATAAGATATTTCCTTGTGTGGGGTTCCATCTCCTCTTCGAAACACCAGGGTCCACGTTCCACCAGCCAGGAACAAAATTGGCATCGTTGGAGCGCGAATGGGCTCCCCAATAGCCGTGCCCCTGAGCTGGTGGTAGACCATGGGCCCGAAGAGGAAATAGTTGTGGAGGTTCCAGTGTGAATCGAGGAGTCTAAGGCAAACTCGTTATGATTATCAAATTGTCTTCCTCTCATTTGCAAAAAGTATCTAACAGTGGTGGCCCAGTGGTGTGGAATACTGCATATACAGCGCCTACACATCCACTGAGGCCAACCAGACATCATGATCGATATTGAATGCCTCTATCTTTTACAAAGATCTGCAGTATCTCTCAAATAAGAGGTCTCAAGGGGGAAGTCACCACAAAATTTTACGTATCTTCTACCACATAAATCCCCACATTCTGTGTCAATGGAGTTGATACCAGCACACTATAGGTGTCCTTTTAAGGGGATAGCCCCTTATGGATTTTTGGAAGGGAGTAAATGTGGAGATTTGGGTTTAGTGGGAAGAAGTACAAACTAGCTTTCATCTTTTGAGAGAATACTGCATCACGCCACTTATAACAATTTGTTCAAGTTCTCCTAGACAAATTCTTTGTGGATCTTCCCTTAAAATAGCGTATCCCTCTCTTGTCCTCAAGTAAGCGGTTACACATCCCAATTGATATTTTGCATATCCATAATCACGATATTGCCCCCTTTATCGGAGGCCTGATCGACCAATATTAGAGTCCGACTCTAATTTCTCCAAGGCTTTCATTTCTTGTGTTGGTCAAGTTAGATCTATGACTATGTTGTACTTTCCTTTGGGGTTAATTGTTCTAAGTCTTGCGTGACGCTTAAGAAAGAACATCTATTTTTTTTTTTTCTCCCGGTGTATCTTGGGGTGGGGGAAACCTGTGCTCTTTCAATTTTATGTTGTATATGAACTGATGTACTCACATATTCCCCTCCTCCAATAAGAATCTCACTCCGGTAAGTCTTCTGTTGATTATTCCCGTAGATCATTACAGATCTGTCTATCATTTATTCTGATGAATTAAACCATTTAATTTTTCGAAATGAATAAGATTTTATGTCTTAAGCCCATAAATTCATTTAACTTGTACGTGGGTCAACGATAAGCCTTTAGAGAGGACATAAATTCCTCTTATAGTGAGCGGTCTTGAGATAAAATTCATTATCTGGCTCTGCCTTTCCCTTTTCCATACCTTTTTGGTTGTTTTAGTGTGTTCTACCTCAATGTATATGGGGGGCCTCCCTGTTGTTCTAAAAAATGGGACTCCAGTGGAGGAGGAGGAAGCACAGAGGAGGAGCACAGCATTTGATGTTGGACTGCTTCTTGATGCGGTAAATCACTGATGTCCATTCATACTTGATCTCCCAGAATGTCCTCCCACATCCCCTCCCTTTATAATTTCTCATTCTCTAAGTCAGATTCTAAACCCTCCTCTTGTCTACCTCTGAACTCTCACCTAAAAGATCTATAATTAGACGGATGGATCTCAATATCAGGAGTGTCGGGGGTCTTATGAGGAAATATCAGTTTCCTTACGATCACTCTCAAATACAATTTGAGAGGCCCTCCCCTCTCTACTATTCATGTAAATCACGTATATACTTGCTTATGTTTTCGATCTTTAATATTTTGTGTATATTTGTCTCACCGGTTTTAAGGAGTGTTTACTCTTTAGAGAAGTCAGGATCAGTCCTAAATTGAATGACTTTCTCTTAGTCTTTTAAACTTATTTCCTGTTTTTCCAATATAATTTGTTCTTCTGTTAATAAGATTGTATCAAATTCAAAGAAGAATTTAGAAGCTCTTGTTCCCACTTGCTAATTAGTTGTGGGGACCTAATTCTGGGAGACGGTTCATCTGCGATCTCAGGCCTCTATGGAACAATTTTGGCTTAATGTAATTCTCTTAACATGAGTTTCCCAAGAAGACTTAATGTTCTCACTTATATGCTAGATATAAAGATATTTTAAATAGACACTTAATGTTTACTCAACAGAATCCATCTGTTAATTCAGCAATCGGAATCAAGGGGTGGTTTATCTCTGCACTGCAGTTGTATTAAACAATATGTGGGGAAGACCATAAGGACCTGTTAAGATTCGTATAGGTGAGCATCATGGAGATATTAAAACATAAGCGAGAAAAACACCACTTTCAAATCACATTTGGCAGGTTTCTGATGCAACCCTCCATTTGGACGTGTATTGTATAGATAAAATGCCACATAACATTCCAAGAAAAGGGTATGTAGATACATGGTTATTGTGTAAGGAAAACGAGTGGAGTACAGGCTTAAAAATAGCTCTTAAACCAGAGGGTCTCAATGCGAATCACTGTATTTAGGTTGTTTTATTTCTATGCACTTGCACAGACTCACTTGAAGATATTTGGTTAGGTAAGTTTTGATTTTGGCGAAATGTCAAATACCCACACGATTAGTTTAGTAATCATTTATTATATGTATCAGTGGTTTTCATTCAATTGTATACTACCATCAAATATTATTGATATTGTGTTTATCTTTTCTTTACTATTTATTTTTATCTATTATAGTGCTGAGGAAAAATACTAGCACGTTTGTCATCTCTCTATTTAATAAAGATGTATCAATATATACTGTTTAATGATCTACTATCTCCTACTTGTATACTTAAGAGAAAGCGCAGGGCAGTCTTTGATTTCGCTCACGGCATGCGCTCTTAGTAATACCGCTGAATGAATGGGGCGCCGGTGAGTGATTTACTATTAGCGAATGTGCACCTAAATTCTAGTGGTTGCCTGGATACATTACTAGACGCCCGCGGCACACGCGCAAGAGCGCTGTTAATAGATCTAAGCGCTGGGGATATCGCAGAGATGGTTGTGTTAACGATGATGAGCGCGGTGTTGATTTATATCTTGAGCAGGCGGAACTTTGGAGTTGGTGGTTACCTGGATATCTGACGTAGACGCCTGTGCACGCGCAGAGACGGTCAGTGTCTTCGGGATATCGCGAGTGATGGCGGGCGACGAGGATACTTGGCGCATGCGCAGTTTAAACGCGAGACGCCGAAAACAATCAGGTGGTAAGATGGTAAAGTAAAGCCACTCCTTTACCTATTTAAGCTGGATGGGGTTTATTCTTGAATGGTTACCACAAACTATCGGTCATCTATCTGCTATGGGAGTTATCTGTATCCGTGGTACTTTTGAAAGTCCCCTGATGAACCCCCCTTTTGATTTTTGGGGGGGAGAAACGCGTCGGGGAATAATTGGACCACATTTTAAAGTCCCATTAGGGATGTTTGGATCTTATATCAAGAAGCATCTTAAGTCGTATGTTGAATGCTGTTATCTATCCAATTGTTCAGGTTTCCCTGCAATTAATCTAATGTATCCTAGCACATTAAGAGGTGGTATATATAGTCTGGATATTTTATCTCCTCCTCTTTCTGGCAATTTTTGTTTCCCTATTGGCCTCGTTCAACACGGCTTATTTGGGACAGATTGGGCCACATACTCGCGCGGGATTTGGCTTCAGTATGGCGCCAATCCGTCACTTTCATTCGGTAATCCACTGCTCTCATAGAGAACAGTGGATTCCGTCGCTCCTCCCCGACTCGGCGAATCCGCCGCGGGGGGGAGAAAGTGACATTGCACATTATTTTACGGCGCGGACGCGCTCCGTAAACAATGCATTGTCTATGGGCGGGAGCGGCGCCCCGCCGCGCTCGGCCCCGCCCCCGTCCCGGCCTCCTTATTCCACGGCGGATTGTGTGGGAGCTCATTACGGCTCAAAATCCATCGGGAATAGCCGTGTGGACACGGCCTTTAAGTGATAGGGTTGAGTATTATACAAAATAGGGATTTATTAGTGGGGACAATAGGGCAAGTCTCTCCAGAGGTGGGGGCCGTCCTTTTCAGGACGATGACCCCAGGCCATTTGCTAGGGTTTTTGCAGGGAACACACAGTAGGGATTGAGAAATATTTTTGTGAATTATTTAGTTGTTAAGTATAGTTGTGTCTTACAACTTTTTTAAAAAGGTTATTAATAAAAGGTATATTTTAGAGATAGGGCTTGATGATATTTGTTCAGTGATTAGTCTTTTTGCACAAACCCGTTTTGATAGAGATTTTTTTCATTTTCTGTGATTCTCTATATTTGGAACTCCCATAGAAATGAAGGGGTAGATCGGCCGTAAATTCCCCCATCTCATTCTCTGAGATGGTGAGCTCTAAGCTAGCTACAAGCCAACCTGCAGCACTGAAAAGTTCTTGTGGTAACACCCCTTTAACTGCATTGATGTACAGTATGTTGTGAGAGCTGATCAAAGAAGGTAACTGGAAGTCGTAAATTGGTCGAAATGTACGCCAATAAAGTAGAATAGCTTTCATTTAGAAACTGGCCAAATTATGCCATTTGTGATTAAAGTAAGCAGATTACTTAGGGCGACATGTATGTATGGAGCTGCGGCAGAAATCTGGCGTCCTTTCAGCCCAAAAACTGGCACAGCCCTGTTCTCTGGATTTGTAATCAGACGCACTCCAAAATTAGTCGCATTATCGGCACCTGCAGCACTTTATAATGCGCCTGAGATCTGGGAGCATTCTGGGGGCGTGTCACACCACAACCGTTTGATTCTACACATTTATGAGAGGACAGAAAAACTGGGCGCATTGCTGCTGGAACAGCAACAGCTGGACCAAGTTAAAAGTGGTTTACTTGAGCCTGATCTGTCGTTTTGGAGCTAGAAAGCGCTAAATCTATGACCCGCAGTAGAACAGGTTCATAGATTCAGGTGCATTCTACACTACAAATGGCAACTGGGCGCCAAAATTCATACATGTCGCCCTTAGTGGGCATATACCATAAATGACAACTGTAAGAACCCCACTCAGTATATTTTTTGAATGCAATCTATGGCAGAAGTATATAACTATTTCGGCATACAATTGCATATGTTCAGGAGGACATAAACCTCTAATGCAGCCAGAATATAGCCTTACTTATACAAAGAAACAGGTTAATGTCCTCGCAATAATGTGACTCTCACAATCTTTCAGGAATCTGAGGTATGAGGCATTGTTTATGGCATCATTACACTATACAGCTGCTCTCACGGCCTCTCTGCCTAAAACATGGTCACCGATGATGCTCTGTCCCTGACTCGTAGCAATAGTTACTCTGCAGGCGTGTGAGTCCTCTAAAAATCTCCCCATATTTTATTTTCCTGGTAAGAAGGAAACTGATTTTCAGTTAGAAATATGTATTTACATCATGATCTGGGGGTTTCCAGTTCCTATAAAAAATTAATAGTAAGCTATATGGTGGCACCTTAAAAAAAAAAATATAAACAAATTTTAATATATATATATATATATAATATATATATATATATATATTATTATATTTTATATATATATAGGCGGTGGCTAGTCCCCAGTTACAAACGGGATAGGGACTGTAGGTTTGTCTTAAAGTTGGAATTTTTATGTAGGCGAAAAGAAATTTACTTGTATATGTAACCCCAGCACAAAAGGTTTCCCATTTTTTTAAGTATTGGGTAGTGCAGGGAAGGGTTTTCATATTTGTTTGGCTGCCTGTGCCCCTGTTAAGAAGATTTCACCTCATGTGCTGCTGTGGCATGCTGGAACTTGTCATTCCACAGTTTCTATCTGCTGTGGAATATGGAACTACAAGTGGCAGCATGCCCCATAAGTCTCCATTTGTAGCTAGGGGACAGATGTAAGTTGGAATGGTGTAAGTCAGGGACTACCTATATATATATTTGCCTTCCTTTGCTACTCCGTTCCAGTGTTGTTCTCCCTGATCCTCTTCCAAACCGAGAAGTCACTGCTGCTGCGATCAAGTGCTCCGCTTACAAAACCATTCAGAGCTGTTCACTTCTGAATGGTGATGTAAAAGAGGAGCATGTGACCGCAGAAGACATTCAGCAGCTGCAGCAGTGATGTCTTTGTTTGGAAGAGGACAGTAAACAGTTTGACCAAGCGCTGAAATGAAGGTGAGGAGGAAGGTGAGTATAGTTTTTGGGGGGGTTTTCTATTTATTGGGCACCAGCAGCTTGCCATTTCTTTTTTATAGGAGCCAGACAATCCTTTTAATAGAACTAAAAGATTTAGTTAGTCCTAGGTAGATAAACGGTTTAAAACCCCCACCATCCCCCACAGACACACACACTAAGGTATGCTTGTTTCTAGATCGAGAAAGGATAGGTTGTCACTTTTTTCATACACATTTTGGTGTGTAAATGGAGCACTTTATGCATTAAAATACTGCGGTTTCCCCAAGTTACAATGGTCTCGAGATACAATATTTTCAACATCTAATGGTATTGTATGTTGAGTGTGGTTTCAACATAAAATGTCCCAGAACTGCCGATCTGCAGGACATGTGACTCAAAGATCCAACAAATTATCATCTTACTTATAAACCATCTGTATTAATGAGGTGCATGCAGTGATTGGTGGTTTAGTAGCGCTTCTCTACAGTACAGTGTGGTACTACAAGTTCTGTACTGTTCTTAACATATAACAGGATGAGCGCTTCCTTTGGACTCCAGGTAAGGGCCCATTTTCTTTTTTTCTGGTACAATGTGTATAAAGTACATGACCCAAAGAATCTCCAGCCCTCAAAATGAAAAGTGATTTCCAGCTTCTCTTTCTGACTCTTATGTGTAAGGACTTGCTTTATCTGTATTAGTTATCTACTTAGTCATCTTTAATCTTCATTTTTCATTTTGGTGGTGACATTTATGGGCCTCGCTACCAATTTCCAGTTTTCCATAGTGTTATGGTTTCAACATACAATGGGCATCCTGATACCAATATATTTTGTATGTTGAGGGACCACTGTATGTGTGCAAAAATGCACGTAAAAAGTACTATTGGCTTTAATCGGAACATGTACCATTTATGCACATAGGGCGACATGTATAAACGGGGCTGCGGCAGAAGTCTGCCATCTTTTCAGCCTGAAAACTGCTGCAGCCCTGTTTGTTCTATTATTAATCAGACGCACTCCAAAATTAAATGTATTTTAAAGCGGCCACGGCGCCTGAGATCGGGGGGTGTGCTGGAGGCCTGTTGCACTACAACCGTATGGAGCTACACATTTATAGCTTTAGTATGGTAAATCCAGGCACATTACTGCTGGAACAGGTAGAGCACTTTAAAAGTGGTTTACCTGAGCCAGAATTGGCGCTTAGTAGCTAGAAAGCACTGAATCTATGAGCTGCAGTAGAACGGGTTCATAGATTCAGGCGCATTCTACACTACAAATGCGCACAAAAAAATGTGTCTGAGCGCCAAAATACAAGCATGCCCATGGTGATGTTCTTGGCGATGTGTTATGCAACATGTAAATAGATTGTAGTGCTTGTCAAGTATCTACGCATTTTACATGTGTATTCAGCGCAGAGTTAGAATCAGGATAAGCCCTGTTGAATGGGGCTAATCTGTTTTCTATTCACGTGTGGAAAAAATTTAAATACAAGGCAGAAATTCAAGGTTGTACCTCAGATTTCTGCTGTGTGCTTCATGATGTATTTTTCCATAAGAAAAATACATCATGTGAACCCAGCTTTACATGTGAAAAAATGCAGGAAACAAAATGCACAAATATGCATCACATAAAAATATACCAGAAAATGTATCAAAGGAAAAAATGTGCAAAAAAAACCCAATAAAAATGTATGAAAACTGTGCATTATTTTCTAGAAATACACCTGTATTTGGGCCGCGGCGCGACTTGTAAAGGTGTGATCTAGGTCCATGGCAGATTATGGGTGTTGTATTTGGGATTTATGTAAAAAAGGTGACAAATACAATCTTGTTCATGATGGTTCATGGAATACACAAAGTTTACGAGTCTGTAGGCTGTATGCATGGATAACGAGGCTGAATTCATACTTGATTTTTTCATTATATATTTATGTGTGTTGTAAAAGCAAGTTAAAGTAAGTTTAAGTTCACATGGTTTATTGCGGCGCATATTTGTGCACACCACAATATGCCAAGTGTTTTAGAAGTACGCACTGGCAGCCAGCCCAATCATTTACATTTTCCCGGCGCCCAGGAGGTGGCATGGATCACCCTAGTTGCGGAACGTATTTTTGGCATATGCAAAGATACCATGTGAACATACCCTAAGGGATACTTCAGTTGATCCCTTTTATCTTGCTGGAGTCAGATTAATATCAAATTTTATCAGTTTGCCTGTGTTTCAGGGCACATAGATGTTTATGGGCTACACTAGACCTTCCTTATTCCAATAAGTATACATCAGCTATACAGCGTATTTTAAAGCATGTCAAAAACGTTTTCTTTGGTTTTCATAAGGAACAAATTGGAGGCCTATGCATGGGACCTATGTCAGGCTATATCTGCCCCAGTTATCAATATGGGGATAAGTCGTAACACTTGGGGGATTCAGGTGTTTTGCGGTGAGGGGGTAGTCCGGTAAAGGAGGGTTAGTCAGAGACGTAGTCTGGACACAAGCAGAAGGGCAGTCAGTCGATAATGGAGAAATGTGGTAGAATAAGTAAAAAAAACACACAATCTAACTGGAATTAAGGGAGGGGGTGAGGAGCATTAAATAGGGAAGGGTGCACGAGCATTGGCTCTGGAAAACTTGGGTGGCACGCGGTGACCCTTTAAATCATGGCAGGAGTGCGCACACATGCCCTAAGGAACATACAGTAGCAGGGAGCCGACAGACTGAGGCTGACTACGCCCGTCACACCAGCAGGTAGGAGAAACAGAGAGCGGAGAGAAGTGAGTGGAAACACTGGTACATACACAGATGCAGGCTGCAGCAACGATCCAACCCATGATATGGGGCTCTTAACAATTAGGCCTCGTTCACACGGCTTATATGGGGACGGATTGGCACCGTACTCCGCGCCGGATTTGCGCTGCAGTACGGCGCCAATCCGTCGGAGTCATTACGGTAAATCCTGCTCTCATGAGAGAACAGTGGTTCCGTCGCTCTCCCCGCTCGGCGAATCCGCCGGGCGGGGAGAAAGTGACATGACATTATCCAGGCGCCAATACGCGCGTGGTAATGGAAGTCTAGGGCCCGGGGAGCGGCGCCCCCGCCGCGCTCGCCCAACCCCCGTCCCGACCCTTATTCACCGGGCAGATTTTGTGAGCTCAATTACAGGCACACAAATCCGTCGGGAATAAGCCGTAAGTTGAACACGGCCTTAGGGAAACATGTCCGAACATTGGGCTGCGCCGCGCAGTTTTAGGTGCATTAAATCAATGTAAAGTCTGATCCTCTCAAAAATCTGGCGTCAGTTATACCTTGCACAGTAAACTTAATGCGCCTAGATAGGCGCATTGTGCCTGAAAAGGCGCATTGTACAAATCGCAGCGCATAGCGTATTATTATTAGTGTATGTAATGCGCCTTGACAGGCGCATTGCGTTAGGGAGGCGTATAGTGTATCATTGCTACTATATGAAATGCGCCTTTGTAGGCGCATTACATTGTGTCGTACCCTGCGTATGTGCGTAATGTGCCTAGTTTTGGTGTACGACAGTTCATTTACATCGAGAATATGTAAGTGTTTTTGGTGCAAAATAGACCAAAAAAAGGTGCTTGTGTATTGGGACATGTCGCCCTTAATTGTTTATACTGTATGACCCACACTCACCAGCTGGATGGTAAAGGTTGAGGAAGAATGATGCTGCGCCATTCACAAACCAGTGTATCAGAGAACAGCTCCTGCTGCATTCACAGTCAGAGCCAGCATTGAATTGCTGTACAGCGTTATGTAGGCGGTAACAAACTCACTCCACTGTGCCCTGCACTTAGCAGTGTAGCTGATGTAAGTATATATATTCTGCCCTTTAAGTGGATGCATTTTGTATTATAGTCACTGTCCTGTATCAGGGCATCTACTACTTTAAACAAAGTTATGGAAGATCAGAAAAAATAGTTGGGGTAATAAATCACTGTGAAATAGGATACCAATTTATGACAAGGAAGGATGGTACATCCCAGTGGTCATAAAACTGCAGTAACTGCAGTAATAAAGCAAGGTCAATGTAATTGGCTTCAATTGTACTAAAGAATCAAAGCCCATGCCCCAGATCTAGAAAAGACAGAATGTAAATGACATGAGCGGAGAGCTATGGCATCATTGGTGAAGTGGGTAGGACATGTTAGCATAAGCTTATGCACATTACAATAAGTTGTGTATCTGTGATGACGATGAATGCTGGGCTCGCAGTACACAGCTCTCTGAGGGGCCAGTTCTGTTGACAATTTGTTTATCTCTGCTTTTCCTCTGTTGATTTTTCCCATATAAATTGTTAGTGTTCCCTTTCCAGCCTCCTTAGGTCATGATCACTCTGCCAGCAATCTCTGTCTCAATCCACAATGGACAAAACCTTGTGTCCCACAGGCAGTAACCTTCACGTAAAAACTGAAGTACAAGGGTGAATTTCTGCTGTAAGACGTACTGGGTCATTTCACAAATTACACCCTATTAAACTGGATTGTAAATAGAATAATGGGCGATTCTATAAAAAGTTGCTGACTGGTCAACCCTGAATGACCCTTAGAAATCATCTCAGCTGGCACATAAGAGACACAAGGGGCTCTATATGCAGCTGAACTAACGACCATGACATTAGCCAACTCTTCTTGCCTTCTGTTATTTGAAAAGCAAAGTGGGATCTCTTTGGCTTGACTAGGGGTTACGTTGTCAGAGCTTGTCAGCTACCAGAGGCCCTTCATTGTCTGTACATATAGCAATTCCTTAATCCTAAAATAACCTTTAAAAATTACTGCATCTGTTAAATTCCCAGGCACCCAGAGGGGCAGGCAAGCAGAAACACATTTTTTTTCATAGCAAGATAAAATAAAAAATTAAGACTATTCCATCAAAGGGATGAAACCATCTATGGCTATCTTCCCTAATTAATCTTATTGAGAAAGCAGAGTTGGGTACGGTTCCTAAGGGAATAGCTTTACTGTCTGTCATACTGTAAGAATCACCTAAAATAGTCACACCTGTATCAATAAAGGTAGGCAAGTATGCAAGAATAAAAAGGTCTAAAAATTGTGACTTTTTGCGTTTATTGGTGAATGGGATTCCTGAAAAGTAAAATAATTGATTATTTAAACACAGCATATTGTACCATGACGACAATAATACAGAAATATTCCACAATTCCAACAACCGCAGCTACATTTTTGGTTACCTTTTTGGACTCGTGAGGGACTCTCGGGTTTTGACTTGCAGCGCCGGTGAGTATCGGTACTGAGCGCCGGATGTCCACGTGCAGCAACCTTTGTCCAGCAGGGCACACAGGCAAAGCAGAACTTGCCAACAGCAACGGCAGGGCACTGACAAATGCATGATTCATCCACTCTGGGAATCACACTGTGCTCCACAAGGCCAGATTTGCCAATAGAGAGAGAATTTCTGATTGAAAAGTTACTTGGGGATGCCTACTCCATATACACAGGTAACAGGTAGCAAATGCTGTGTAGGGAAATTGTCTAGTGATCCTTGATAAACCCACCTCAAAGTCACCAAGGACAAATCCGGCCTTCAGACAGCCCCTAAGTGAGAAATCTCACCCCCCTTACCTCCTGCCTTTCATAGAATGTGCCCCCCACGCTGCAAGGAGAAGATAAAAAAAACCTCTGTGCAGACTCTGCCTACTTTCCATGAACCGGCTTAGAAATCCCAAACAATTGAGTTTTTAAAAATCACTGGGTGGGCCAATTTTCCCCCCTCCCCCCTTTCCCCAAAAACTCTCCTCCTTCCTTACCTACCCTCTCTTCCTTCCCCTCCTCTGCTCACTTCCTAGCTGCTGCTTTCTATCTTCCTCCCTCTTTCTTTTGCTCTTTTTCTCCTTCAGTCTCCTACCCCTTTCTCCTTTCCTCCACCCCCTGCACTTTTTTATTCCTTCCTCAGACATGGAGACAATTTGTGTCTTTTGTGTGCTGTTTTAAAATTCACAGACTCAGCTTGTCTCTCCGTCCTATTTCCCCTCCTTCCTTTTTTTTTTTTTTATCCCCGTACACAGTGATTCCCCTAATTTCTCCTACAAGCTCTCTTCGGCTTTTCCTGGCTCACCCCATGGTACGTTTACTCTGAGTCCTGGAATTAGTTCTCCAAACAGGTCAATACACTAAGAAGGGAACTACAGCTTTAATCAATAGATTGTATAGGTCTTTACATAAAGTATTCAATCCATCAAGAGGTTTCTACACAGGCAGAATCAGTGAATCCTAATATGTATTCTCCTGCACTGTACACATTTAATACAGTTTACATATATTTCATCTCTTTTGAACTTGGAATACCCTGGGGCTATTGTATAAAACATCAGTACTACCTAAGAAGTACAGTAAAAAAAATGCTGATACACGATTCTTTAAAAGGAACACAAAACATACTAAAGTGTAAAACGTTATACTGGATATATTATCCTCCTCAGTGAGACCTTTCTACTATTCTTGTAGAAGACTATAGGGCGACATGTATTAATGGGGCTGCACCAGTTTTTTTACGTAGTTTGAGCCATAACGTCGTAGCCATGTCCGACAGATGTATGAATAGCCGTACGTAAACGAAAACGTAGTGCAGTCTGCACTAGACACGACACTTTTGAATGCGCCAAAAATGCACCAAGAATGTGCCAAAAATGCACCCAGAATACTCCAACCTTTTGTGTGAAACTGCCTTACAAATCCATACCATGGCTGAGACAAAGTTTGATGCATAATACTCTATGGGCGACATCTATGAATTCGCTTTCGCCATTTTTTTGCTGTATATTGCCGGTTCTGTAGATGTATGAACAGGCGTATGGCCAAACTTGACGCAAAGTGCCCCAGACGACACATTTTAAGTTTGTTGCAAAACTGCCATACAAAGTTTGCTGCATAACACTCTATGCAACAATTTTGAGTGTTATGCGCCAAAAACGTTTGGCGCATAACACTTTCATTCATACTGTAGTTTTATACACTCCTCTATATCTATTTAGAACTGGTGTGTCTGCGCCAAGTTACAAAAATGGCGCATACTAATTCATAGATGTCGCCCTATGTGCCAGTGTTGGGTGTAATATTTACTATTTTGCCATAGGCAAACTTAAACTCTATCAGGAAGTTAGTAAATTACTGTATATATAAGGTTTTCCTGTTAATAGGTGGGGTTTCACCAGACTTGATAATAGAAAAGGAGCTATTCCTTCAGAAGTAGAAAGGGATAAATTGAGAGGTTAGAAATCAGGTTTTTTAAATAGTGAGTATAGAGGTTAAGTGTTATATATAATAAAAGTTACATTTTAGTGTTTTATAGATAGAGAACTGATAGAGTTTGTTTGCCTATGGCAAAATAGTAAATATAGTGATCAAAAGTCACTCTCTGTTCTCTTGCGAGATTCCCATTGTTTTGGAGACTATTTATCAAGTGTTGGGTGCAAAACACTCTTTCATACATACTGTCGTATTCTACAATTCTCTGTATTGATTTAGAACTGGCGTGTCGGCGGCAAGTTTCATACATGTAACCCCTAGTATTTATTGTTTGGGATACCCTTTAAATTGTACTTACAGGCAAGGATTCTCTGTACCTGTTTATTTGTGTGCAATTTTTATCCCTTTTTGTTTTTAACTATTTATACATAATCACTACCTTCTGTGTTTGGACTCTAATAAAGATTCTTGACTTCGATATCATTTTTGTGGTGGGCAAATATATGTGGAGCGTCACTTTTTATTGGTTGTTGGCTTTGCATTTATGACACTTCTTGCACCTCAGGGTTTATTAGTGGTGCCTGCAGACATAGGGCGACATGTATGAACGGGGCTGCACCAGAGTCTGGCGTCTTTTCAGCCCGAAAACTGGCGCAGGCTTGTTTGCTAGAATTTTTATCAGGCGCACGCCAAAATTAGGCACATTATAAAGCACCTGTAGCACTTTGTAATGCGTCTGAGATCGGGGGGCGTGCTGGTGGTGTGTCGCACTACAGCCGTATGAATTTACACATTTATGACTTTTGATCAGCAAATCCAGGTGCATTACTGCTGGAACAGGTAGACCACTTTAAAATGAAGTGTTGCTTTGTAGCTAGAAAGCGCTAAATCTATGACCCGCAGTAGAACAGGTTCATGGATTCAGGCGCATTCTACGCTACAAATGAGCGCAAAAAAATATCGCCTGGGCACCAAAAATCTTACTTGTTCCCCATATTTTCTTGTATAAAGTGTAAAACAAGTGCGACTGAAGTGTCTCTCTATAAATGTAATACCTATATTCAAAATTTAGCATTGAAAAAAGTGCTTACTTCATGGAGGAGTTCACACAACAGTTTTTGCACGCTTTTGACCTGAAAAATCCCCTTTTTGTGTGCAATTACATGTCAAAATGTGACATTTAAGTCCAACTGACTTAAATGGAAATAAGTGCAAATCAAACCTCAGCTCCTTTTTTGTGCACAGTTTAACACTTTGGGGGACATGTATGAACGGGGCTATGCCAGAAGTTTGGCGTATTTTTAGCCCGATATCTAGCGCAGCCCCGTTCGCTTCACCGTAATACCTCCTGTACGACATTATCAGGCGCATTACAGAGCATAAGCTGTACTTTGCAATGTGCCTGATTCGGGGGGCGGGAGGTGAGGCGCACTAGAACCATGCAAAGCTATAGATTTATAGATTCGCTATGACAATTCTAGGCGCATTAAAGCTGGAACAGGTATACCACTTTCAAAGTGGTTTACCTGAGCCAGAAGTGTCGTCTTAGCGCTATAATACGCCTGATTTATGACCCGTTGTAGAGCAGGTTCATAAATGAGGTGCATTCTAGGCTATTATTATGCGCATGAAATTTGGCGTTTAAACAACAAATTTCATACATGCCGCCCTTCATGTATTGCCTAAAAAAGGGGGATGCAGGACCCTAATCAGTTTGGAATCACGCCAACAGATGCATGAAGTACAATGAAGTTCCCTGTACTGACAAAATGCAGAAAATAAGCAGCAAAACACACTTCAAATAAAGAACTTGGGCATAAAACCCATACAAAAATACAAATGCTTACACATGCCCATTTTTTTCTTGTAGTAGGTGCTTATTATACTGCAAAAACATTGCATAAAATAGGCAAATACGTGATTTTATGCATGTTTTTTCATGCGTTTTTGTGTACAAAATAAATGTGTAATTTTTTGGCAAACCCATTGACTTTCCATAGTAAAAGTTTAAAACATGCATTATGCTTTAAAAACTGATATGCACTTCAATTTTTTTTCCCTGTCACATGTGCACCAATAGTATGTGTTCCCATAGAAAACAATGGGACAGTACTGATGCAATTGTGGACGCGTATTTTGCTGCATAAAGCGGATATAAGATGTGCATTTTACGCATGAAAATAAGCACCAAAAACATTTTGTAATCCCAAATTAAGGATGGCTTTACATTTTGCATTTTTCAAACTCTTCTAAAATGAATGCAGCAATAAAAATAGCATGCATTTTTCAGAAAACACACGACATGTCCCAAAACGCAAAACGTTTTTTGGTCTATTTTGCCCCAAAAAACACTTTTGACGCCATATTCTCAATGTAAAAGAACTGTCATACAGCAAAACTAGGCACATTACACCCCGGGCAGGACACATTGTAATGCACCTAAAAATTATACGCTGTGCGCCTCCATAACGCAATGTGCCTATTGAGGTGCGTTACATTCACTAGTAATGATATGTTATGCGCCTCCGTCGCGCAATGCACCTCGAGAGGCGCATTACATACACTACCAATGATATGATACATGCCGCGATTTGCGCAATGCGTCTTTTTTCGGCACAATGCGACTTTTTCGGCACATTAAGTTTACTATGCAAGGTATACCTGACGCCAGATTTTTTAGAGGATTGGACTTTCTGCCGCATTTTACACTGATTTAATGCGCCTGAAAACTGCCGCGGCACCGCCAATTTTCGGACATGTCGCCTACAATTTTTTAAATTAAGGTTGGGTTCACATGTTGCATTTTTGTTTCTCAACACCATCAAAAATGCATGCGTTTAAAGACACATCACAAAACTCATTCTGTAAAAGTTTTTCAAAAAAGCGTGCGTCTTTAAGACTGCAAGTGTTTTTATAATTATTTTAGGTCTGGAATACAGGTGAAATTTGGGTTAATAAAAAAATCATGCGTTTTTTTTGAAAAGCGCATGTGTCTTTTAATGCTGCATGCATTTTTGGGTGCGTTCAAAAAGTGCAACACGTGAACCCGGCTGTGCTGAAATAAGGATAAGGATTTTACCTAGGTTCCAAATCTGACATTATTATAAACACATATGTAATTTTAGAAAATCACACATTTTTACTGCATGCAGAGTTTTTATGTAATTGAAAAACACATCTCACCTGCAACAAAAACACAACATGTGAACCCATGGGAATTTAAGGAGGAATTCAATGCTGATTCTGTGTTGGATTTCACATTAAAATCCTTGTGCAATCTGACTGCCATTCATTTGAATGGCCAACCTGAGTTGTAGATCACACATCCCACGTCCAAATCAGAAGAGAATCCCACCTCTGTAAAATAAAAATCTTCAGTAGAAAGCCAAAGTATCAGATTTCTGTTGAGGGTTACACGTAAGATTTTTCCGATTGGAATAGTCCAACTTGAGAAAATATCTCTAGGGTAGTTTCACACATACCATTTTTAGGAAAAACATAGCATTGTTTGCATTATTTTTTCTGTTTTGTCAGAATTTTTTTTGTTAAAAACATTGTGGTCAAACGTTCAATGGAAGCCAATATTACATGCACCACAATCAATATATTTTGTGTTTTCCTCTGGTGTGTTTCTTATAATACGTTTTTTTGGGGTTTATGGTGATCTCTTATAAAAAAAATAAAATGCAGCATGCTCTACACTTGGTGGGTTTTTAAGGCAGTTTGCTCCACATTTTTTCCCCATAGATGATCTTTTGTTTTTCAACTTCTGTAAAAGTGTTTTCACTGTGTTTTTCACATTACAAATCATGGATTTGAAAGATGAGTTTCTGAATCCCATCATCTATGAACCACATGCTTTGTTATGGGAAAAAGTTCAACAGAGAAAAGGCCACAAAAAATGCAGGTATAAAAAAACCCATAAAATATGTTACATTTTAGATGTCTTTTTAAAGCTGAAAACACTATAAACACTATGTGTGGGGGAAGCCTTAAAGCAATTGTGAAATACTGGTTTACACCTATTAACTTTTATGTCTTTCATGACCAGACATCTCCTAAAAGTGTGATTGGTGGGGGTCGAGATGTCGTGATCTATAGAGTCCTAGCTACTAGACAATGCCTTAAAGGGGTTGTCTCATGATAGACATTGAGGTATATTCTAAAGGGCTCATGGGAAATGACCTAGAACTCTTGTAGCACCACCTGTTGAGTGACAGTGTTCCTCTCACATCTAATTCACTGAGCCTTGCAATACAAATGGGATAAGAGTCAACCAGATATTCATCTTCATATATACTTTGATATGTTTCCAAAGGCTTTTGGGAACAGAGCTGAACTCTCCAGTGCCATCTACTGGATGTAGGAATCCTCAAGTCACATGTGACTCACTGAGCGTTTTAAAGAAAGAGCTGGAGCTCCAACCTGACATGAACGGAGGCTCACATGACCCGGCCCAATGGGGAGAGTAAACGTCACTGGTGGTAGGGTCTTTATCGGGCCAGGGTTCCAGCACTTGCGAGCAGGCGGCACTTGACACGATGGACGGAAAGGCAAAAATCCTTGCGCTGTGTTGCATGCTTGTTCAAAAAAATGGCCGTCACATCAGAGCTGCCTAAATGACTGCAAGGGCAGTTGGGCAGTATTTTAGCCCCTGTTGCAGGGGCTATGGGGCAGTCATTGGTGGAAGAGAGGGGTTGACATTCTAGGCCCCTAGAAAGGCTTAACTCTGATGTAACCCCCCAAAACTTCCAGATGCTGTAGGCGCCCTGATCGGGATCCTCAAGGCAGGTTTCAGTGGGCGGTATAGGAGGAATCCGACCAGGTGCAGGAGCTCAGCAGAGGAGAGCAGGTTTCAGGAAGAGTCAAGTGTTGGGCTTGCTCCTGCACTTCTATCCCAATGTTCCTCTTTAGTGGTGGGCCTCCTTGTTGAAGTTCCGGTTGGGGGGTCAGCCAGTATGTCACCGAAGTGTCCGGAGTTGGTGTCTCTAGGTCCGTAGCAGAGGTAGATTCAACTCTTGATGATGGGCGGCAATCAGCTGACCCTTTCCTCCCATTGGCGGGCCATAACGAGGAGTCACCATGGGCCCAGGTGTCGCCATCTCCTTTGTTGCCGCTGGGCTAAGGTGGCTTGAGCCAGGTTTCATCAGTCTACGGAGGGATAAGATGTGATGGCAGTTGAGATGGCTGTTCTAGCAGTTTTGCTTTCCATCAGGATTCCACTGTTCCGGCTGGTGTACTCACAGAACCCGCGCAGCCTGGTAAGTATATATCTTTGACTTGTCCATTTACCCCCATCTTGATGTCTCCACAGTCGGATTTGGTCAAGGAGTTGGGTCCCAGAGTAAGCTGTTTGAGATTTGTTTGAGATTTGTTAGCACGCTTAGAAAGTGGTTGGATCATTTCCCTGTAGGCTAGGGCATTTTCCACAGGGAAAACAGCGGGATTCGGGTCATTTGCTTTACCATTTTTAGGTCAAGGTGAAAGGACACAATGCAAGTCTGGTGTTACAATATCGGTGCAGACTGAGAAGGCATAACAAGGTGACAGATTTGTTTGAACAATTGGGCAAAGGGCAGGGTGAATGTTTGTTTTGAAGGTAATCTTGGGGCACATTTGAAGCCATAAATTAAGGAGAAAATTTGGAAAGATGAATATGTTGAAATTTTTCCTTTGCTGCTGTTGGAAAAGTTTAACTTACATAGAGGGAAAAGGGAAGAAAAGCGGAGGTGGGTGATGATCCTGCAAACATTTACTAATTGGCTTCAGGCCTTTGCCATTTTGGCCAGCATGACTGGTGAAAAGGCCCCTTATAATTGCTCTGCCATTTTTTGTTATATGGATGCCATTGATAAGGCTCAGCGCGTATATGGGGGACAGATTTGGCTGCATTCCCGACAGAGGAAGGCCATTAGAGCCAGCATTTGGTGGGATCAGAAGCTTGAAAGCTGGGTACACTGACTCAGCAGGAATTAGTGGACAGGTGGCGACAGGGATTAGGCCTTGGGTGTGTTTAACAAAGGCCAATGTAAATTCAAGGTCGGTTGTAAGTTCAAGTACATATGCTCCTTGTGCAATGGATCGTCTCATGTGTCATCACAATGTTCATGGCAAGTAAAAAGGGGTCCCATTAATTCCCAAGGGTGAGCCTTCACGTGATGTGTCCATGCCTAGACAGGTATCTGGATAAGGAAAAGGCTGAGTTGCTTAGGAAAGGTTTTGAATTTGGTTTTCAGATTCCCAATCTGTTGCATTTGGTTTCTTTTACCACAAGAAACCTTAAGTTGGCCTATGTTCATGTTGGGGTGGTGGGGTAAAAATAACCAAGGAAGTGAGCCATGGGCGATGTCAGTCACCTTACAACAGTTAGTTGTTTCCCCTCTTGGTGTAGTGCCCAAAACGGAGCCAGGAAAATTTAGGTTGATACATAATCTTTCTTTTCTGCGTGGTCTATCAGTCATTGATGGTATCGATCCGGATTTATTTTCCGAAGTTCATACATCATTTGACAGGGTGGTAGGTTGGGTGTGGTCGTACAGTACTGGGGCTCTGTTGACAAAGGCATACATGGAGGCGGCATTCCGTCTTTTGCCGTTTCACCCTTCCGGTGTTCATTTTTGGGCTGTTATTGGAACAATGTGTTTTATGTGGATCGTTGTCTGCCCATGGGCTGTGCAATATCATCTGTCTACAGTTGAAACCAGAAATTTACATACACTGATTTACTCAACAGCAGACAGCACATGATCACTCTCTGTAATACACTGACAGCCTGCACAAGAATCTGCCTTGGCACACGTTTCTTTACACGAGTTTTTCCCATCACTTCCATCTGAATCATCAGCGTCCTTACACTGCAGCATGACACACTACAGCATCCACTCCACTATTTTATGGAGACTCCTTCCGAGTGTCTTTCACCATGTTAATAAGTGGCACATTCACACTCACAGTCCCCTCATACAGAGCAGCAGAGAAATCACATTCAGAGTTTGCCTTTTCTCTTTCAGGCAACACACTTGCAAAGTTTCCATTAGAATAGGCAAACATCTCTCTGGGACCAACAGGATCACTATATTAGTGTCAAACAAACATATTTATTGATATAGTGGTTTTATTACACTAATATAGTGGTTTTATGGCCCAAGTGTCATATGTCCCCACCGTCAGCGCTATTATACACTCTACGTCATTCTACTACGTGTTCTGTGGACACACGCGCAGAGGGACTCCTGAGTCGGAGAAGTTGTTTGGCTGCTACAAGGTGGTTTGTGTCTAAGCTACCCTACTGGTGGATTCTCACGCTTATATATGAGTTGTACCATTACGTAAAACTCTACCAGGTGAGCACTTACCGCATTAATATCACCTGGATTTGTTGTTATTTTCTACACAAGGAGCGCTTCTGTTTTCTGTTTCTCTAGCGTATCTACGACCAGTAACAGGAACAGTCTTACCCCATTCCAGTTGGGTCTTAAAACCTGGGACGATGTCTATGTGCATTCTGGACACCTCCTGATAACATTCAACGACAAATAAGGGTGGCACTCCACCCACCAGCAACTTTCAGGCTCAGGGCTGCATCCTCTCCGGCCTCCTGGACAGAGGACATTGCGGTGCACAGCTGCCTGATTGGTGGCACCTCCAACAGCACTCCTCTTTCTGGACCGTGGTAGCAGGCTCCTGCTGATCCACATGGTTGTCCGTGGCAACAGCAGCACACAGGTCCCTCAATGACTTGGTCAACATGGCCTCTGGACCACGGGGCATCCCCGCATGCAGTAGTCCACCTGTAAACAACCACCACACCATTCGTGCTGGTTATGCTTGGTATCCGTCTTCTCCTGCTTGGACTCTGTACCTCCAGAAAGCAAGGCTGCTTGTATTATGGTGAGTCCACCTTTCTCAGACTGTGGAATAGGGTTCATAATGGCTTTTAATGCTGCATGCTCTGCCTCAAACTGTGCACGGAGCTTAGCGTTATTTTCTCTCTGCTTGGCATTGGCCTCCATCAATTGGGTGAGCAGCTCCTCCATGGCCAAACAAAAAATTTCCAGGCACCAGCAACATAGACTTTTTAGACAGCACAGTCACATTACACCCCACAAGGCCAGCACCCACACACAGTCTCTGTAGTGGGGTGCCTCCCCTGTCTCTCCAGAAACACTCTTCTGCTGTACTGAGGCAGTCTTCCTACACAGCAACAGTCTGTATATGCCAACCTTTATGTACTGCGCCAATCTTGCAAATTAACACGCCAATCTTGCCCAGTTCATGCCATTTTTTCCTGCATCCTCCACCATATGTGATGATCCTCTCACATTTCAGCCGCCATCTTGGACCAGCTCAGGGGGTTTTAGCTCACGGGAACGACGTCTTTGGTAAACAAAATGGCACACCGACAAAGGTTTATTTTTTTCTGGCCTCAGCCTATTTTATTTTGGCACAGGTTTACAGCCTTCAGCAATAAAACAAATCAAACCCTAGGCCGCCTGACCACTAACTTTACATAAAATAGAGACCCTCTCTATCTGTGGTCTGAACCTACCGTTCAGCCACATAAGCCCAAACAATTACCAGTCTCCACTGGTTCCTGGCTTCTCTCAAGCCTCTGGGGCTCTTCCACTGCTCCACTCTCAGGCAGCAAATCCATGCCCCCGATCACCTGTTGTAGGAGGCCCTTTTTAAAGGTCTCCCCGAGACCCCACCAAAAACCCCCTCCTTTGGGAAAGTGGGGACGGCCCCCCACCCCAAAAAATTGTGACCGTCCCCGGAAAGGCAACCCATCCTTTTGCCGCATAGAGCCATTTCTAACTAAAATTCAGTAAACCCCATTTTACTGACGCTAAATTTGGTTTTTCCCCCACCCAAACCCAAAAACCCGGTTTTTCGGTGGCATTTTCGGGGAGCAAATTCCTGCTGCACGCCCCTTGTTTGGGGAAAACCCCCGCGACCCCCTGAGGTTGTTTTTGCCACAGCTGCCAAATTTTGTAGCATTGTATTTCAGAACTCACTGTTATTTTGCTGCCTATTCCTCCCATTGACAGGTGTCATTGTGGCAAAATTTTTAAAAGTTTTCCCTTTTTTTACTAGTTTTTTCCCCCTTTAAATTTAAAAATTTTTTTGGCCCCCCCTCTTGAAATTTTTACAGGGAAATATGCTCCCCGGTCCCTTTTTTTAACAAAGGTTTCACAGTCCGGTAAAATATTTTTTTCCCTTTTTTTTTTTTAATTTCCATGTTTTGTTGGTGGGAAGCTAAGGGGGTAAAGGGGACTACTGGCAGTATTCCTATCAGGGGCCCTGATCAAAAAGATGCCCACTGATACAGTGCAAATGTCAGATAGGAACTGTTAACGGGTGAAAGGGCACCAATAATTTGGTTGTAGGGTGGCCCCGAAATTTTTGGGTGGCATCCCTGGTGGTAAGCAACAGAACCATTTTATTAATTAAAATTTGGGTTTTCCCCAAAAAAACCCCCTTGCCGAATATAAATATGTTTTTATGGAATCGGGGTTAAAAAATACATTGGGACACATTTTTTTTATGGTAATTTTTGACAGAATTTTTGTCCCAAAATTTTTGCCAAAAAAAATGGTTTTTTCATTTTGTATACCACCCTTTATTTTTGTGTTTTTTGGGAAACTTTTAAATCGTCTCAAAAAAATGGGGAAATCACAAGGAACAAGAGTGACTTCTGATTTTCCTTTTTTTTCTATTTTGCCGTAGGGAAAAAATTAAAAAATCTATCCGTTCTCTATCTAAAAAAAACTTTTAAAAAGTGACCCTTTTTTATGTAAACTCTTAAACCTTTTATACACACTATTTAAAAACCTGATTTCCCTTTCCTCACCATTTAACCCCCTTTTTATTTGGAAAGGGAAAGGGAAAAATTAATCCTTTTCCATTTTCAAATTGGTAGAACCCCCCCTACCAACAGGGAAAGCCTTTGTTTAAGCAATTTACTAACCCCCGTAAGGGATCCCAAGCCTTTTAAATTGGGGGAATGTCCCTAATCCCAATGGAATCAAGACAAAAAAGGCTCCCCTTTTTACACTATTGCACGGGGGGCACTTTTTGCAGAGGTGGAAATCCAATTTAAAAAGTCAGGGCCCGACCTCTCCAACATGTTTCACCTCTTTAAAAAGGGTTCTTTAGGGGTTAGAGGGCCCCGGGCTCTTTCCCTTTTGTATTCCCCGAGCACAATATGCGGGGGGAAAAGAATTTTAAAATAGAAAAAAAAGTGGGGGAAAAGAAAAATGAATGGGGGTGGCACAAAATACTTCTTTAAAAAGCAGGGTTTTTTAGCGGCGGGGGAACGTTTAAAATTTCTATTTCCCGGGAAAAACAGTTTTGAAATTTAACCCTTTTGGCCTCGGTTTTACCGTTTATTTCGGGGCGGATTGAAAGCCCTATTTTCGTTTGTTTAAAATTTTTCCGAAATCAGTTTGAAATAAGTTGCAGGCCCTTTTTAAATTTGGGTTTTTAAAGGGAAATACGTGGGGGTCAATTTTAGGGCGACATGTATTTCCCTTTCCGTTTTTGCCGCCGCGTTTTTGTTGGGGCCCCAAAAGGCCGGGAAAAAAAATGGAAAGTCAATTTTGAGCCGGGGTTTCGCGAAGGATTTACAATCCCCATTCATTATTGGTTTAAATAGTGAACACCCGGGGAAACTTATTTCCAATGATTTTTAACTTTATTTTAAAAGGGTTTTTAGAACGTATTTACGATCGGCAAACCGACGTAAATTCGTTCTGAAAATAAGCCGTGGGGAAAAATTGCCTTTGGCTTTTGGGAAACAAAACTTAACTGGCCCGGCCCATAGGGGCAGTCATTGGGTGCGGCACGTAAACGCCGTGAATAAATGACATGTAATTATTCCCCGCGCATAAAAAACGGGTCGTATTTTATGTGCGGGGAGAGGGGGGTAATCCATAGTTCTCTATGAGAAATGTGGGTTTTCAGTTAAAATTGGGGCAAATTTTTTCTGTATTAGAGTGGGGCGCGTTTTGTGTCCCCACCAAACCCGCGGCCCCCCCGTCCCCCAAAGTCGGGTTGGGGTTTCCGCTCATTCCCCTGCTTTTTCGCCCGGGGAAATCATTCCCCGGCCCGATTTCCCGCTCTGTCCCCCTATGGTCCCCGGCTGTGCCGGCGCCGCCCCATTGGCTGCGGGGGGGGCAGTGTGGGAAAATTTTAAAAGGGGCGGGCGCCGGTAATTGGTCTTTTCCCGGGACCCGCCCTAAATTTTAAATCCGGGCCCCTTCCCGACAGCCCTTGCCCTTTGGGGTCATTTTTTTTGGGGGAAAGCTCACCAAAAAAAGTCCTTAGTCTTGGGCCTCCCCTTTTGTACCAAAACCTCGACCCTACTTTTTTCCGACCACGAACCTTGCCCCCAGCCCTAAACCTTTGGGGTTCTACGTTCAGACCCTCAGCCCCCATCCCCTTATTCTGCCTGTCCCCGACTACGAGTCTCCCTGCCGATTCCGTCTGCCTACCCTTGGTCCCCAAACCGCGGGGAAGCCCGCCAGGGGAAAAGCGACCTGGTGGGCCCTCCCCCCGCAGAAAGGGTCCATCCCGCTTTGCGGCCCGGGGCTTGGTGAAAAAGGGGGCCTATTAGTTCCGCTCCCGGTGTGGGCTTTAAAAACCATGCATGGGTGGCCCAGGTGGATCCACTCCAGCCCGGTTCGTAGGATCCGGGCCCAATGGATCCCCCAAAGGTTTGCCGTTACCCCCCTGGCGGATCTCACAAACCGTTTTTGCTCGCCCTCGGGCAAACTAGGTAAAAAGGGTGCAGCAACTTATTTAAAGTTTATCCACCAAAATTAAGAAAACCCCCGCCCAACGGTTACTGGGCCCACCCCCCGGGGGGGGCCTCCTTTCCCCCCATTTTTCCAGTTGGGGGGTATTCCCCTTTTTGCCTTCTTTGGGGTTTCCAAAGGGGGGTGGTTTTCTTGGGGTTCCCAAACCCCCTTCCCCCCCCCCGGCCCCCCCCTGCCCCCGCCCCCAAAAATTTATAAAGGGTTAAAGGATTGGGGTAACCCCGGAAACTTGGGCTGGGGGTTTCCAATCCCCCCCCCCCCAATCCCCCCCTCAAAATGGGCCCAATGGGACCCCCCTAAATTGGGCCCCCCGGATAAGGTTCAGGGGTTCCCCCCCCAAAGGAACCCCGTTCCCCCCCCGAAAGGGGGGGCCCTTTTCCGGGCCCCCCCAACCCCCCCCCCCCTTTTGGGGGGGGAAGGACCCTGGCGGGGGCCCCTAACACCTCTGTGGACGGGAAACGATCCATTTGACGGGGATCTTCATTCGTTCCTCAGTAAAGTTCCGCAATGTCTTCAGTAAAACCCCCTTTTGCATCCTCCGCTGAGACAGCCCCCAAAAACCCTACGCCGGGGGGATCTGTCGGGTTGGGGGATACGGGGTTTGGGCAATTCCCCCTTTCGGGCCCTTTGGGAAATTTTGGGGGAAACGGGGGCCGTTTCTGTGGCCCCCTTCAAAAAAGGGCTCTAACCCAAAGGAAAGGGAAAGTCTTGGCCGCTAGGGGAACCTCCCGTTTTTCCCCTCGTGATTTGGACCCGGTTTAAAAGGCCCGCATCGCCTTTAAGGCTTCTTTGAAGGGGGGGGGAAATTGGGGCCAAAGAGGTCGTCAGCCAAAAACCTAGGGGGGTTTCCTGAATCGGTTTCCGGTTTTCCCAGGGGAAACCTCCCGCCAAAATGCAAACCCCCCCACCGAGGAGCCCATGAAGATTGATGGGGCCCCTCGTCTTCTAAAGCAAGATTTTGGCCCAGCGTGGGCCCAAAGGAATTGTGCCTTTTCTGTGGCAGCCCAGAGCTTTTAAGGAGGAATTTCCAAGGCCCCAAACCTGGGGGAAAAATCCGCACCTGGGTTTCTGTGGGAGAGGCATTCCTGGGTTTGCAACTCTCCTCCCCAACGGTCTGTTGTCCCGGGTGCAGGTCGTGTAGTGGAACTGGTACCCTTTTCCCAGGTTCCGGCGTTTCTGGATTCGGGGTCGGCCGGGAACTTCATCCCCCAGTTTCTAGGGGAAAGCAGTATGGGCCCTTCCGGAGTCCGCTTGGAAAAAAGTTTTTCTTCTCGTCCGTCAGCGGGAAGCGTTTTGGGGAAAACCACCCTTTTTTTTCACCAAGCCACTTTTCCTCCCCTTTGGGGGCGCTGCAAAAAGAAAAAAATTTCCCCTTTTCTATGTTTTGGGCCTCACTCCTCCTCAGGGTTTCCCCCTCGGACCCCGGGCGGACCCCCACTCTCCTAAAGGGGACGGGGGACATCTGGAGAAGTGATGTTGGGGCCCCAAACTGTGGGGGGGGTTGTTTTGGGGGGGGGGGGGTTGGCACCCTCGCCCGGTGCTTTCCTGCTTCCGCTGACCTTTCATGAGCCGCTCCCCGGGTTGCCGCCCCCGGTATTGGGGTACGCCGATGTTTTTCCTCCAAAAAGGACAACCCGAGAGTCTTCCCCCGCATGCCCCCGTACGTTTTGCCCGATCGACTTATTCCCGGGGTTTCCCGTCCCCCCGGGGCCGAGTCCCCCAAATTTGGGTTTTCCTGAAAACCCCAAGCCTTTTTGCTGAGTAAACCCGGGAGAATCCCCCGGGAAAGGGGTTTCCCCCCCGAAAGGTCCTCTTTTTTTTTTCCCTCCCGCGGGGGCGGGGTTTTTTTCTTTAAAAAAGGGAAAGGGCGGTCCCTTTTACGGCCCTGCATGGGCTCCCAGGGTGCTGAAGGGGGAAAACCCGCACCCTTTGCCTTTTGCTCACAGAACTTTTTAAAACCCCCTTGCAGGGCGCCCCAAAAATCTTTTCAATTTGGGAAATTTGAGAGGGGCCAAAAACTTGGTCCAAATTCTGCAAGGGCGAGGGAATGGAAGAGGGGTTAAAACCCCAGGGATGGGTACTTTGGTCCCGGGTTGAGGGCCCTTCGGATGTTAATGCGCTCCCGGTCTTCCGGGGCTCGTGAATAAATCTTCGGGACTCCTAAAAACCCCTGCTGGTTGGTTTCCCTTGATGCCCATTTTGGGTTTTGTACTCTCCTGCCCCTCGGGACCCATCGAAAGCCATGTTCTTCAGGTGTTAAAAGCGGTCTCCGGGGGAAAAACCATCTGTATCCCAAAAAGCTAGGGAATTGTTTCTTCAAACCAGACTAGCCTGCCGTTTTGGGTTACGTATTTTTGCCCAAAGGGCCCTACGGATGGACCCAAGCGAAATGTCAGCCTTTAGTTGCAGTGGCCACGCCCAGTCGGTCGGGCGGGCCTTAAAGGCTCCTTGGGCTTCTGAAAATACTACCGCCAATTCATCCCCCAACTTTCAACGTAGTGGGCCCCAAATAGGGCCTTTAAACCAAAAAAATGAAAACCCAACCGCGGCCCTTTCGAACCCGAAGAGGCGTTCTCAAAAGCTAAAGCCCCGTTCTTTTTGGAATCTATCCTTTCGGGGTAGGGAAACCCCGCGAAACCCCTTTCACGGGGGAAAAGTGGTTTCCCTTCGTCTCTGGGACCCGGAAAGCAGTTCTTTTTCAAAAAGGGGGGGCCCAAAAGGGTAAGACTGTAACGTGTGGCTTTTTTTCCCAAATTGACTTTTTTGGGGCCCGAGAAGGAATTAAAGGGTTTGGGCCCCCCCCCGGGTGCTACTGGCCATAAAATGGCCTGGAGGAATGGGGTTATCTAGGGGGGGTGCTGTTTCCCATCCGTCAAATCAGACCAAAAAAACCTCCCAAATACCCCAAAGGGGCCCTCAGCGACTTAACCCAACCCCAAAGGTTGGTGGTGCTCATCTTTTCCCGGTTCGATTTTCAGATCATTTCCCGGCCGGCAGAGAAGAATTGAGGCCAACGCTTTTCTCCCTTCCCTCCGCGTGGGGGGTTTTGGGGAAAGCCCAATACTCCAGAAAAATTTTTTTTCAAAAAAAGAACGTCTTACCCTCGGAAGCTCCGTTGACCCCCGGAAGGTTCCTCCGGGAAAAGGACTTCGTGCCCCCCTGCTCTCCACGGGCCGAAACTTAAAATGGGGAAAATTTGCTCATTGGTGGCCGGTCATCCGGGCCCCCAAAAAAGAACTTTTAAAACCGTTTCCCAGTTCTATTGGTGGCCAGAGTTTGAAAAGGGATGTAAAGGGGACTTCTTTTGGTTTTGGGTTAACCCTTGCCCCCAAAAAAGGGCGCCTCGTTTACAAGCCGGAGGCCTAAATACAATCAATACCCATCCCAAAATCAAATATGGACCAACATTTCTATGGGGCTTCATAACGATCTTCCCCCTTCGTTAAAGGGAACCCATTATTTGGGGGATCAAGGATGCTTCTCCAAGGGTAGCGCCCTTTTGTTCCCTTTTCCAGGCCCCCGCCGTCTGCCCCGCCTGGCGGAAGTTTTCTTTCTTCAAGTGTTCCGTCTGCATGGATCCCCCCAGCAAAAACGTTTTTGCGGGGGGGGGTCCAAATTTGTTCCCGGTTTTTTGGGAAACCCCGTGTGCCCAACTTCGGGTGAAGTCGGACTTCTCTTGGCCCTTTCCCCCCCCTAAGGGCGAACGGCCCGGGGAGAGGGGTCAAACCCGGTCTTGGGATTTTTAATAAAGCCACTTCGTCTCAGCAGTCAAGACGGACTGGTCCAACTTGCTGCCATGGGCGGAAATTCTTCCCATATCTCCCCCGATTTTTGAGTCTGCGGGGGTCTCCCCTTTACATCGTTTATGGGCTGCTTTCCCCCCCCTTCTCCCTTTGGCAACCCCCCTTCCGGGTTTTTGGCGGGGGCCCCTGGTTTTTAGGACCTGAAAACTATTTTTAGTCCCAGAACCCCTCCCGTTCCCCCCTCCGTGCTTCCCAGCGCACGAAGGCTTAAGCGGGAATAAAAAAGGTTTTCCCCCCTCCTGTCTTTCCCCAGGTGACAAGGTGTGGCTTCGGCCAGGTTTTTTCCGCCTTTAATGGGGGCCCTTTCCAAAAAACTGGGACCCCGGTTTCCCGGGGGCCCTTTGAGGTTATCAGGGGGCATTAAAACCCGGGGTTTTTCCCACAAAACTCCCGGTCCCCCCCTTTCCCGGGGAATTTTTCCCAAATCGTTTCACGTTTCCTTTCTGAAAAAACCCGGTTTTTTAAAACCCGGTTTTTTTCAGAAGGCTGTCCCCCCCTCCGGGTTTTTGGCTGATACGCCAAAGGGCTTCGAGGTCAAGGGGAAACCTGGGTATATGGGGAAAACCCGAGGGAAAAAGTACTTTTTAGTGGGCCCCGAAGGGGGGTCTTTGGGAAAACGGGGGGAAAAACATCTTAAACGACAGCCCCATCCGAAATTTCCCACACTCCAGGAAGAAAGGGGGGGGCCCCAAAAGGGGGGGGGTACTGTCACGGATGCCCTGGACCCCCCTCCCCGGGGCCCCGGGCGCGTCCGTGTCCCGGGCCCAACGGCGCCCTGTTTCCCCCCGTCGGGTTCGGGGTCCGTCATTTTTACTGCTCTTTCCGGGGACTCACTTACCGGCCCGATCCCCCTCTGTCCGACTCTGGGCCCCGCGGTTTTGCCCCCCCAGCGGGGCGGGGGCCCGGGGGTGTTTAAAATTTAAGGGGCCCGTGGCCGGGGAAAATTGCTTTTCCGGGGACTGCCCCCATTTAAAAAGGGGCCCCTTCCGACAGCCTTGGGCCCGGGCCTTGGTGTCATTTCCGTGGAGAAAGGGTTAACCCGAAAAAAATTTAAAAATTTTGGGTACCTTTTACCGAAAACCCCGGCCTTGGGTTTTCCGACCTTGAACCTTGCCGCCAGCCCGGACCTTCTGCCCCGTCTACGTTAAAAGGGGCCCCAGCCCCCTGCCCTGTCCCTGCCTGTTTTCCCCCACTTTCGAGCCTGCCATGCCCATTCCGTACCTCGCCTACCCTTGGCCCCCACCGGAGGCAAGCCCCGCTAGTGGAAAACGCCCTTGAACTCCCGCCCCAGCAAGTCCCTCCCGCTTTGCGGCGGGGCCCGGTGAATACCGGGACCTACTTAGATTCCACTCCCTGGTGTGGGCTTACGCCATCGCCTGCGGTGGACCAGTGGATCCACCTCCAGACCATTACAAGTATGCTCTCAACACCTGGCAAAATGCATCCCAAAATAAGCCATGTGAACATAGCCTTAGAGTGACATGACTGCTTGTAAATAGCAGCGTACAAGGCTACAGAGCTCACAGGCTTAAAACTTGTCATTACCTTCAGTAAACAAAGCTTCTGGTGGAGGACTTAATGAGAAAGTATGTTAGTATATTTTGATTCTGCAACTTTGTTTCTAAATAAATGAGGATACTAAAGTAACTTTTAGTGTCCCCACGTTTATTCCCTCCTGGCGCTGAGTTCTGTCAACTCATGGCTTATTGCCGGCGTAATTGCGGGGACGGATTTCGCCCCGCAATTACGCCGGCAGCCGTGCAGCGGGCGGGGGGCTGACAGCTCGCCGGCCCCATAGACTGTCATTATCTACGGCGCGTACGCGCCGTAAATTATTAACATGTCGCTTTCTCCCCGCCCGAGCGGGTAGGGGAGACGGAATCCATAGTTCTCTATGAGAACTGTGGATTACCGTAGTTACTGGGACGGATTGGAGCCGTATTGCAGCACAAATACGGCGCGCAGTACGGCTCCAATCCGCGGCCAAATAAGCCGTGTGAACATTGCCTAAGACTCAGCAGGGAGTAACTTACCATGGACAGACTGAATGACTGACAGCAGCTTGGATCAATGAGTGATAAGAAAGAGCAGGGAGAGATGGTCTGTAATCAGAGAAAATTGTGTGCTCTATGAGGGCATAAATTCTTCATTTTCTTCTGACCAAAGCTAAATCAACAAAGCAATATATTTAGTAATAGTTTTCATTTATCTTTTGCTGCATGTTAAAAGTTAATGATTGTAGTGAAAAAACCCCTTTAATCGTAACATAAAAACGTGTAGTGAAGAAAGCAATTTAAAACACTATATCAACCACTCAGATATCCAAGGTGGATCACAGGATCTTACGTAATCAAGTCACATGAAACATGCATTTGAAAACAAGAAAAATAGTCAAGTTTAACACAAATCTGAAAATATCTTGCTATAAATCATGTAACTAATAAAAATATAATCAATATAATCAATCCTCTTGCCCGCTCTCTGTTGGTGTACCCCAGGGGTCTGTCCTGGGCCCACTACTCTTTTCTATCTACACTATTGGGCTGGGTCAACTAATAGCATCGCATGGCTTTCATTACCACCTGTATGCTGATGATACCCAACTCTACATCTCCGGCCCAGATATTACCTCTCTACTCTCCCGGATCCCTGACTGTCTTTCGTCCATATCCTCCTACTTCTCCTCCGTCTCCTGAAGCTAAACGTGGAGAAAACTGAACTCATCATCTTTCCACCTGATCTCTCTATCACAGTCAATGGCTACACTCTCTCACCAGCTCTACAAGTCCGCTGCCTTGGGATAACCCTTGACTCCAATCTGTCCTTCAAACCGCACATCCAAACCCTCACCTCCACCTGCCGCCTCCACCTGAAAAATATCTCCCGTATCCGTTCATTCCTTAACTTCGAAAGCACAAAAATGCTCGTCCATGCCCTCGTCATCTCACGCCTAGACTATTGCAACATCCTTCTCTGCGGCCTCCCAGCTAGCACCCTCGCTCCCCTCCAATCCATCCTTAACTCCGCTGCCTTCTGATTCACCTCTCTCCTCGATACTCCTCTGCCACTCCCCTCTGCCAATCCCTTCACTGGCTTCCCATTGCCCAGCGAATCCAGTTCAAGTTACTAACCATGACCTACAAGGCTCTCCATGACCTCTCCCCTCCATACATCATTGCTCTATCTCAGATATCTCCCGTCACGCAACCTCCGCTCCTCACAGGACCTTCCTCTGCTCTCCCCTTATCAGCTCCTCCCACAACCGTCTCCAAGACTTCTCCCGTGCTTCACCACACTCTGGAACTCACTGCCCAAACATCAGACTCTCCCCCACTCTCCACCAGCCTCAAAAGCAGCCTGAAAACCCATCTCTTCAGATTGCCTACAACAACAATAACCCTGCTGTCACTACACTATCCACAACCATGTCTGCCCCTCACCTTGTCTCTTCCACCTTCCTTTTAGAGTGTTAAGCCTCACGGGCAGGGACCTCTCTCCTTCTGTACCAGTTGTTAGTTAGTAACTTGTCACCTTGTACTTGTTTGACCTATGTTATGTATGAAACCTGAATGTACTGCGCTCTGGAACCAAGGGCGCTCAAAAAATAAATAATAATAATATAATAATAATAATAATAATAATAATAATTCATTCCTTAGTAAAGTGGGTATCCAAACTCTAAATCCAGAACTCTTCCCTATGTAAAAGGAATGAACTATAAGAAAGATGGACTACATTATTAATAATCATTTAATTCATAGCAAGGTTTTTTTTTACATTTGTGTTCATAGTGAGTACTTTTCCTATTGTTTTGATGTGCATGTGACTTGATCACGTGTTTCTGCTTGCATATCTGAGTGGTCAATGCAGTGTTTTAAATGCTAAGATTTAGTGCCAAAATGCCTAAATTGCGTCGGCAATTTTTATCAATCATCAATCTTGTATGATTTTGTACAATAAACATATTTTCATTTTATTGGCTCTGGATTTTGCCATTATTCCATGTTGAATATTTCTAGGTAGAAAATGCTGATTTCTATCAAAGTATTTATAACTTATATCTATATGTGTTAAGGGATTATCCAGCCTTACAAAACCGATGGCCTATTCTTCATATCGGCCATCAATATTAAATCTAATAAGTCTAACTGCCAGGACCACCGCCAATCAGCTGATTTAAGGGATATGGTGTAGCATCCTCTTCAATACTTACAAATACTTCATTGCCATATGGTTCATAGCCGCAGTTCAAGGTACTGCAGTCCTGTTCCAGTATAATTACACAAAAATCATTAGAAAATAGAGATATTTAAAAACCAAATTGCACCACATCATGACATAAATTACATGTTAGTAACTGATCTGTTGTTAATATAAACATGCATAATCTGAATATACCATATTCCAACAACAATGTACGATCAAATATTAAATATTGACTGCCATTAAGCATTGGATATTACATACAAGCTTGTGCTAACCATGATATATGCTGACTACCAGTAAATAACGTGTGCTACCTATTGTTAATACCTATTGTATATAGTAGTGTTGGATGCTGTCACTCATAATCTGATGCCAGATAGTGACTTCCAGAAGCCACCAGAGCCTAAGGTATGTTCACACTCCCTTTTTGGACACTTATTTTTGGACCCTTAAATAAGCGTCCAAAATGCCTGTAGAACACTTTCCTTAGACTGCAAAGTAAAATTAGTATTGCACTGTCCGTGCCTGCAAAGTACGTTTACGTGCGGACTAATATTACAGTATAGGAGGGACAAATTTGCTTTGTTGCCTCATTGAAATTCCGCACTTGGAAGTGCGTCATTTCCAAGGCGTAGACAACGTATTTTCAACTCTGACATTTTCCGTGCCAAACATACGATCTTGTGAACGGTGAAAGCCCCTAAGTGTTCAATTCAACAACCAGAAACCAGATCGTTACACTGTACATATGAAACAGTGGGTTTAAACGCATGACAAGGCAAAAGCAGATACAATAGACAATAGGTGAAAGTAGCAGCTGCTTGTCTGATGTTGTGGTGAAAGAAGGAGATCTGGAATTACACGAGAGGAGCTTCTCGAAGGATAAGGCAATTATATATGCTGGGGAAAGGTTATTGAGAAACCTGTATGTTATCATTAGTTTGGACAATTTACTGAACAATAGCTAGAAAGTGAAGGAACGGAGAGGTGAATTAATTAGTCAGCAGAGTTTAGGGTAAATTGGATGAGAGTAAGAGTGTATGATCAGAGGCCATGGAGAAAATTGCTGCAGAAGATTGGATAGGAGATGATGAGGGAATGTACTAGCATTTTTGTCCAGTTGAAAAAAAGAGCTTATTGAAGAAATGTGTCACGGACGCCCCTGCGACCACTGTCCCGGGTCGCAGGCGCGCCCGTGCTACTGCACCAAGCCGAGCCCCGTCCCGCACGTCGGGTTCGGGGTCCGCTCGCCTCCCCGTCCCCGCCGGCATGCACTTACCCGGCCACGCTCCTGCTCAGGCTGTTTCCGTGTCCCGGCGCGTAGCTCCGCCCCTAGAGGCGCGCGCCGGAAATTTGAATTTAAAGGGGCAGTGCGCCGGTAATTGGTTCATTGCCGGGCACTGCTCCTATTTAGTCCGGTCACTTCCTGCCGGCCCTCGCCGGATCCTTGGTGTTCATACCCATGGTGAAAGTGTTCCTGAGTGTTCCAGTATTGCCTTCCTGTGTACCGACCCTCTGCTACGTCTACCGTCTACGAACCTTGCCGCCTGCCCCGACCACCTGCTTGTCTACCGTCCACGAACCAGAGCCGCCTGTCCTGACCTTCTGTCCTCGACTACGAGCCTGCCCGCCGGTCCTGTACCTCGCACCCTTGGCCGCCACCGCAGGCAAGCCCCGCCAGTGGTAGTGACCTGGTGGACACCCGCCGCAGCAAGACCATCCCGCTTTGCGGCGGGCTCTGGTGAAAACCGGGTCCCACTTAGATTCCACTCCCTGGTAGGGGCTTACGCCATCGCCTGCGGTGGTCCAGTGGATCCACCTCCAGAATCGTTACAAAATGTTTTTGCGGTGGAGGGAGTAGGAGGTGGTAAGAATTCTGAATGTTCTGTTTATTGTTTGAACACTGAATATACAGAATACTACTAGTTTCCTTTTTAGTATATTCCCACCGATTGATGTCTATAATATGTGAGCTTTTTGTATTCACTTATGGGTATGGTACTGGGCAGTTACAACTTTTGCTAATAAGGTTTCCTTTACATTACTGCTGAAATTACAGATACCATACCTCCCAACTTTTAGAGGTTTCACATCAGGCCAGGCCTCCAACCAAATCCAAGTACATGACATCACACCAGGTCCCTAACTCTGTCCAGCCATGTAACATGACATCAGGACACGCCTGTAACCAGGCCTAAGTACATGCCATCACACCAGGCCCCTAACCACATACAACCATATGACATCACACCTGTACATGCCTGTAACCAGGCACAAGTACATGTCATCACACCAGGCCCCTAACCACATCCAACCACATGACATCACACCAGGACACGCCTGTAACCGGGCTCAAGTACATGTCATTACACCAGGTCCCTAACTCTGTCCAGCCATGTAACATCACATCAGGACACACCTGTAACCAGGCCTAAGTACATGCCATCACACCAGGCCCCTAACCACGTACAACCATATGACATCACACCAGGACACGCCTGTAACCAGGCCCAAGTACATGCCATAACACCAGGCCCCTAACCACGTACAACCATATGACATCACGCCTGTACATGCCTGTAACCAGGCTGAAGTATATGTCATCACACCAGGCCCCGAACCACATCCAACCACATGACATCACACCAGGACACGCCTGTAACCAGGCCCAAGTACATGTCATGACACCAGGCCACATCCCTATCCATGCCCAAACACGACATCACACCTGTACACATGTTTAATAATAATACTCAAGCACACCATATCATGCCAAGCTTCCTCCAGCAGACCAGCACCAACAGGGCTGCTGTTAAGGCAGTACTGGAGGTACTGCCATACGGGGCCAAGATCACAATGCCCTTTTGTTTCACAAGCTTGGTAAAAACAACCGGCCTGTGTATGTATATAGTGTGCGTACTGTATATACATAGTGTGTCTGTGTGTAGATAATGTGTGCATGTGTGTATGTGTAGTTTGTCTATGGATAATGATCGACATGTATGTATTTTGGCACCCAGACGCGTTTTTTTTGTGCACATTAGTAGTGTAGAATGCGCCTGAATCTATGGACCCTTTTCTACTGCGGGTCGAAGATTTAGCGCTTTCTAGCTTCAAAATGACAACTCAAACTCAGGTAAACCACTTTTAACTTGGTCTGCCTGTTACAGCAGTAATGCGCTCAGTTTTGCCATCCTCCCATCATAAATGTGTAGAATCATACAGTTGTGGTGTGACACACCTCCAGAATGCCCACCGATCTCAAGCGTTCAGTAATGCATCTAATTTTGAAGTGCGCCTGATTATAAATCTAGAGATCAAGGCTGCGCTAGTTTTTGGCCTGAAAGGATGGCAGACTACTGGCGAAGCCTCATACTTACATGTCACCCATAGTGTGTATATTTAGCATGGGTGTGTTTATAGGGTGATGTCACATCAAGGGAGGTACAGTGAGCCCTGACTCGAACCCAGCCCATTGTGCCTGCCTACTTGACGTACTGCCCTAGGCGGCAGACGGCAACTGGGCGACAGTCCCTACGCTGCTAAAGTGCTGGGGCCGTCAGGAGGAAGAATAGTCAGACAGTCCGGGTCAATACCAAATCAGGAACGCCAAGCCACAAATCAGAACCAGAGGGATAAACATAAACAAGCCGAGGTCAAACATGAACGGGAGCGAGGTACAAAATCAGAAGACAAGCCGGGGTCAGGGAAACAAGCCGAGGTCAGGTACGCAGAGAAGCAAATACAAAATACAAAACAAGTAATCAGGCAGCCAGAAGAATTTCACAGGCGCAGCACTCAGCTAGCAGGGAGTTTAAATGTGTTTCCCGGATACCGCCCCTGTAGCTGATTGGAGCGGCCTCCGGGTCCTTCCATTGGCTGGGCGTCTGTCACTCACAGAGCTGCCAGCAGCAAGTGTATCAGGGTGGAGTTGCAAATCAGATGCTGCAGCCTGTTGATCCCTGCAGCCTGAGTGCAGCCTAGTCCTGACAGTACCCCCCATTTTAGGAGGGGCCACCGGACCCTTCCCTGGTCTGGGTTTGTTCGGGTGAGACTCATGGAATTCCCTCACCAGGTGATCAGCATGGATGGATTTTGACGGAACCCATGATCTCTCCTCAGGACCATACCCCTTCCAATGGACCAGGTACTGCAGTGACCTTTGGACCTTACGAGAATCCAAAATACGGGCGACTTCATATTCTAACTCCCCCTCTATGCGAACTGGAGGAAGAGGTCTAGAGGGCGGAGTCACAGGTTGAATATACCTCTTAAGAAGTGCAGGATGGAACACGTTATGTATATGGAAAGAAGAGGGTAATTTCAGTCGATATGCCACCGGGTTAACCACCTCCTGAACCACATATGGACCTACAAATCACGGCGCGAATTTACCAGAGGGAACTTTTAATCGCAGATTTAGGGTGGATAAACATACTTTATCCCCAACCGCAAACCCTCTAGAACACAGATGCCATCTATCAGAATTTTTCTTCTGGATCTTCTGGGTATGAACCAAGTTCTTCTGAACTTGGGCCCAGACTGTGCACAGATCTTTAATGATAACATCCACCCCACTGTGATCAGACGTAGCACTGGAAAATGACGCATGCTTAGGGTGAAAACCATAATTACAGTAAAATGGTGAGGTCCCAGATGAGCTACTATCCTGATTGTTTAATGACAAATTCAACCAACGGTAAGTATTTTACCCAGTCTACCTGCTGATCAGATACATAACAACGGAGTTTTTGTGTTACAATTTGATTTACCCTCTCTGTCTGCCCATTAGTCTCTGGCAGAAGAGAAGGACAGGGTGATACCCAGAGCCTTGCAAAGGGCTCTCCAAGATCTCGAAACGAACTGAACCCCTCTTTCCGAAACAATATTCTCTGTTAACCTATGAAGCTTGACAATGTGTTTGACAAAGAGTTCAGCATGTTTTTTAGACGACGGTAACCCCTTTAACGGAACAAGATGGCACATTTTGCTGAAATGATCCACTACCACCCAAATAACTGTTTTGCCCTCCGAAGGAGGAAGGTCTGTCATAAAATCCATGGAGATATGGGTCCATGGATGTTCAGGTATAGGTAGAGGGCATAGTTCACCAGGAGGACGAGTTCTGGGAACCTTAGCCCGAGCGCAGACTTCACAAGATGCCACATAGGCCTCAACATCACGAGGCAATGACGGCCACCAGTAATTACGAGAAATTAGCTTTTTTGTGCCAGACACTCCAGGATGCCCAGATAACATGGAATCATGAAATTCTTTTAAAACTAGTAGCCGGAACTGAGTGGGGACAAAGACCTTCGAAATAGGACAATTAGCAGGTCTCATATCCTGGTGGGACTTAATCTCAGTGGCTAAATCAGGGGAAATAGCTGAGACAACAGTCTCCTTGGGCAATATAGGTGCCGGATCCTCCTGGGATGCGTGGCTGGCACAGAAGCTTCTAGATAGAGCATCAGCCTTCACATCAGTATTGCCCAGTATGGTAGGGAGACATCTGTCAACACACCGTTGTCCCCACCTGACTAATTCCCCTGAATTCCAGTCAAACACTGGGTTATGTTTCTGAAGCCAGGGCAGCCCCAAAACCACATCAGCGGGCAGCCCCTCCATGATAAATAGAATACACTTTTCAATATGTATGGATCCGACCACCATCTCCAGCTCAGGGGTACAATGTTGGATTGTGCCCCGAGCTAGTGGAGTGGAGTCAATAGCCACAACCCGCAGAGAATCAGATAGCGGTCTCCAAGGTAGGCCTAGACGTTTGACGAAAGACGCATCAACAAAATTAGAAGCTGATCCAGAATCCACAAACGCACTCCCAGAACCAGACAGCGACAAGTATGAAATCTTAACTGGTAGCAGCAATTTTTTGGATACAATAGGAAATACCTGCTCGCCTAGGTGATCTTCCTGCCAATCACCTAGGCGCTGGAGTTTTTCCGACCTGGTCTTCCTCTTGGAGCACTCCCTGATGCCGTGTCCACCTTCGCCACAGTAAAAGCATAATCCCTGGATACGACGAGAAGTCCTATGGTCCATAGCAACAGTGACAGAAAAAGCCCCTACTTGCATGGGCTCCTCTGGATTTATATCGGGAACCATGGGCGTAGGGGTTACTATGGAGTGAACCCCCGGGGTGGTAGCCGTCTCTCAACGTCTCTCCCTAAAACGTCTGTCCAGACGAATGGCTAATGCCATAGCCTCATCTAAAGTACCAGGGGTAGGGTAAGCCACCAATAAATCCTTCACATGGTCAGCTAACCCTAATCTAAATTGGCATCTAGGAGCTGGGTCGTTCCACCCAGACGGAACACACAGCGCTGAAATTCGGAGCAATACTCCTCCACAGTCTTTTTACCCTGCCTCAAGGTGGTCAGCTGAGCCTCGGCCACAGCTTCCCTATCCGGGTCATCAAAAAGTACCCCTAAGGCGGCAAAGAACCTGTCCACAGAAGACAGTTCTGGTGAATCAGGCGGTAACGAGAATGCCCACTCCTGAGGGGGGACCCTGAAGTAGGGACATAACAATTCCCACCCTTTGATCCTCATTTCCTGAGGTAAGTGGGCGGAGCCTAAAATAAAGGCGACATATGTCTCTAAATGCCACAAAGGCCTTCCTGTTGCCTGAGAACCTGTCAAGCAACTGGATAGGGATTTTCACAGGAGGGGAAGGTATTGCAGGGACACTCTGACTTGGGGTAGACTCCTGCTGTTCTACCCTCAGCGCCAGATCCTGGACTAGCTGGGTTAGCCCCTGCATCTGTTCTACCAGAGCTGTCATGGGGTTCATAGTGATGGTAGAGCAGTAACGATTTTGGCCTGTGAAAATGTCACGTCAAGGGAGGTACAGTGAGCCCTGACTGGAACTCAGCCCACTGTCCCTGCCTACTTGACGTGCTGCCCTAGGCGGCAGACGTCAATTGGGCGACAGTCCCTGCGCTACTAGAGTGCTGGAGCCGTCAGGAGAAAGAATAGTCAAACAGTCCGGGTCAATACCAAAACGGGTACGCCAAAGCCACAAATCAGAACCAGAGGGATAAACATAAACAAGCCGGGGTCAAAAGCCAAACGGGAGCGAGGTACAAAGTCAGAAGACAAGCCCAGGTAAGTAAACAAGCCAAGGTCTGGTACACAAGTAAACAGCACAATACAAATCACAGGCAAGCAAGGCAGCCAGGAAATTTCACAGGCGCAGCACTCAGCTAGCAGGGGGTCTAAATGTGTTTCCCGGACACCCCCCCTGTAGCTGATTGTAGCGGCCTCCGGGTCCTCCCATTGGCTGGTGCGACACGCCCCCTGTCAGGAGTGGCTGGGCGTCTGTCACTCACAGAGCTGCCAGCAAGTGTATCAGGGTGGGGTTGCAAATCAGCTGCTGCAGCCTGTTGATCCCTGCAGCCGCCTAGCCCTGACAGGTGACATATATGAACGAGGCTGCACTAGAAGTCTGGCGTCTTTTCAGCAAGACATCTAGCGCAGCCCCGTTTGCTATATTTTTATATCGCCCACATGCCAATATCAGGCGCATTACAGAGCGCCCGAGACACTTTGTAATGCGCCTGATATCTGAGGGCGTGCAGGAGGCGGGGCGCAGTACGGCAATTCCAGGCGTATTACTACTGGAACGGGTAAACCACTTTCAAAGTGGTTTACCTAAACCAGAATTGTCGTTTCTGCGCTAGAATGCGCCTGATTTATGACCCACAGTAGAGCAGGTTCATAAATCAGGCGCATTCTACACTATTCTTATGCGCAGAAAAATTGGTGTCTAAGCGCCATAAATCATACATGTCGCCCATAGTGTCTGTACATGGCATGTGCATGTATATAGTGTTCATATATATAGCATGTGTGTACGTAGTATGTTTGTATATAGCGTGTGTTTGTTTACAGCATATGTGTGTATATAGGGTCTGTTTGTATAAAGTGTGTGTTTGTAGCATGTGCTGTGCTGGTGGCCGGCTGTTAGGTGCTGAGAAGGAGGCTAGGGAAGGCCTGGACAGCACCTTCTTCTTCCTAAGCTGGTTCCTAGCCCAGGTCCTTTCGGGTGGGACCAGGGCGCTGAGTTCTGCGGGTGCAGGGATGCACTGTGGCAGCTGTTGGCGTCTGTGGACTGTGGCATGCTGCTCTTCTCCAGGCTACTGTCCTGGAACAGCCTCAGTGCCCTGCCCATGCGGTGATAGCCCCCGGCTACCTCCAACATCTGAGAGGAGCAGCTGAGATGTTCGTTGTTGGAGGTGGCAATGCTGAAGGATACGGTGCCAGGGATCAACTGAGCTCCAGCTGTCTAGTCGAGGGGTAGAAATCCATCCGGTATTATAGTGGAAAGATTTCCCGGAGGTTGTCCTTGCTGCACATCTCTCAGGAGCAGGTGAGGGGAACACACTATTTACTTGTTACACTGTAGTTGGGTAAGGAGGGCACATAGTTTTCCTGAAAAGTTGCAGATTTAACTCTTTGCTTTCCTGTCAGGTTTGTCCAATATTTTACATTCACAGAAATTTCTGCAGGATGTATGGTTTACTCAACTGAAGGCTACTTACCTGCCCTACATGCCTGTGGCCTGAGGCAGGGTGTTCTAGGAGATTGTATACTGCATTACATAAATACCATAGTGAATTGTACTAATGATCACTTGTACAAATACCCAAGAGAGATTGAAATAAAATGTAAAAAAATTGAAAATACCAAAAAATATTAACGCTATAAAAAATGTCAGATTTAGGTTTTTGTTTGTTGTCTCATTCCCCCTATAAAATAAAAGTGGAAAAAAGTCATATGTATCCTAAAATCATACAAATATCAAAGGAATTGTCTGGTTCCTTTTAAAAAAAAAACAAATAATTAGGTTCACTATGGGCTACACAGGGTGATATAATTACTGTCAGTGCATTCTGTCAGGGCAGTTCCTAGGCTAAATGTCAGGGCGAGGTTAATAAATTTCGCCCCCCCCCCCCCCCCCATGTAACATAATGCGCCATAATGAAACACAGTGCATCACCATCAACCAAATCTAAAATATACAAAAAGCTTTACCACAATATGCTACATATAAAATTACTAGATAATAGTCATACAGTTACCAAATAACACTGCTACACGAAACCAGAATCCCAAGACCACTAAGACCACATATCACCAGCACACAGTGACCGAATAATACCACCACACCATGACCACATATCACCACATAGTGACCAATACAGCAAACACCGTGACCACATATCACCAGCACATAGTGACTGAATAATACAAACTGACCATTACTGAATACAAACCATTATACTTCAACCAATATTACCAGCATACAGTAGTGGATACCAGCTGTACATAGGCTCTGCAGACATATAAATGGTTACAGTAAATTTTTATCTAGTGACTCACAGGAGACGTCTCTGAAGAGTTGTTCTCTTTCTCTTCTTCTTCTTCTCCATCTGTCCCAGATGCCATGAAGACTACTCCCGACTCTTTACTGTAAAATTTACAAAACAAATATCTTAAGACTCCTCCCTTTATCAGCATTTTCCAACCAATTCCTATCTCTATACAAACTCCCCATCTATAGCATCTCATATGGTAGCCATGTAATAGCCCCTGTAGCCACGTAGTAGCCCCCTATAGCCAGGTAGTAGCCAGTACATGCCCCCTGTAGCCAGCGATACCCCCTGTAGCCAGTTGATGCTCCCCTGTAGCCAGTTGATGCCCCCTGTTATCAGTAGATGCCCCTGTAGCCAGTGATGCCCCCCTGTAGCCAGTGAGATGCCCCCTGTAGCCAGAGATGCCCCCATTGTAGCTAGTGTGCCCCCATTGTAGCCAGTGATGCCCCCTGTAGCCAGTAGATGGCCCCTGTAGCCAGTGATGCCCCCTTGTAGCCAGAGATGCCCCACTTGTAACCAGAGATGCCCCCTTGTAGCTAGTGTGCCCCCATTGTAGCCAGTGATGCCCCTGTAGCCAGTCGATGCCCCTGTTGCCAGTGATGCCCCCCCTGTAGCCAGTGATGCCCACCCCTGTAGCCAGAGATACCCACCCCTGTAGCCAGAGATGCCCCCCTGTAGCCAGAGATGCCCCCATTGTAGCCAGTGATGCCCCCAGTAGCCAGTGTTCCCCCTTGTAGCCAGTTTTCCCCCTTGTAGCCAGTGATGCCCCCCTTGTAGCCAGTGTGCCCCATTGTAGCCAGTGTGCCCCCTGTAGCCAGTGTGCCCCCATTGTAGCTAGGATGCCCTCATTGTAGCCAGGATGCCCTCATTGTAGCCAGGATGCCCTCATTGTAGCCAGGGTGCCCCCTTGTAGCCAGTGTGCCCCCCTTGTAGCCAGTGTGCCCCCTTGTAGCCTGGATGCCCCCCTTGTAGCCAGTGTGCCCCCATTGTAGCCTGTGTGCCCCCCTTGTAGCCAGTGTGCCCCCCTTGTAGCCTGGATGCCCCCCATTGTAGCCAGTGGGCCCCCATTGTAGCCAGTGTGCACTCCTTGTAGCCTGTGTGCCCCCCTGTAGCCTGGATGCCCCCTTGTAGCCTGGATGCCCCATTGTAGCCAGTGTGCCCCCATTGTAGCCAGTGTGCACCCCTTGTAGCCAGTGTGCCCCCACTGTAGCCAGGATGCCCCCATTGTAGCCAGGATGCCGCCATTGTAGCCAGTTTGCCCCCTTGTAGCCAGTGTGCCCCCAGTAGCCAGTGTGCCCCCAGTAGCCAGTGATGCCCCCGGTAGCCAGTGTTCCCCCTTGTAGCCAGTTTTCCCCTTGTAGCCAGTTTTCCCCTTGTAGCTAGTGATGCCCCCTTGTAGCCAGTGTGCTCCCATTGTAGCCAGTGTGCCCCTTGTAGCCAGTGTGCCCCCATTGTAGCCAGTGTGCCCCCTGTAGCCAGTGTGCCCCCATTGTAGCCAGTTTGGCCCCCTTGTAGCCAGGATGCCCCCTTTGAAGCCAGGATTCCCACTTGTAGCCAGGATGCCCCCTTTGTAGCCAGGATGCCCCCATTGTAACCAGTGTGCCCCCCTTGTAGCCCGTGATGCCCCCTGTAAGTAATTATAAAATAACAAAATAGTAATCACCTGGGTCCGCGCGTCCCGGTCCAGAGCTGCTCAGCAGTGGGAGCTGCAAAGCGGTGTAGGCGGTGTGATGTCATCACGCTGCTTACGCTGCACACAGCTCCCAGGGATCTCCTCGGCGGCAGAGCTGCCAGCCGAGGAGACCGAGCGTCACAGGGGGCGCGGTGAAAGCTGTGCGCCCCCTGTGACGCTAATACAGGGGAGGAGTCAGGACGGGAACGATCCGTCCCACCTCCTCCTGCAGCTGCTGGCTCTGCGCGACTGTTATAAAACAGTCGCGCAGAGTCAGGGGCGCTCCTCCGGGCGGGCAGGCCGGGCAGTCGCGGCGCCCCCTCGGGTGAGCGGAGCCTCGGCGCCCCGGGCGACCGCATGCCCTGCCCGCCCCTAGGAACGGCCCTGCATTCTGTGGGAGATCCTGAAAACATGACCTGTTGGTGGGTCTTGAGGACTGGAGTTGAGAAACACTAGAATAGATGATCTGTCTTCTGATGGTAACCTGGGTAAAGTGAGAGGGGTTTAGTATCTTGTGCCTCCATTTGGCCTTGTTGACCATTTTATTAAAGAAATAGACCCAACACTGATCCATCATAATCCAACCAATCTGCCATAGCCTAAAAGGGGAACCTGTAAAAAAGAAAAACAGAAACCCTACAGAAACACTATAGGGCAGATTTATCAATAGTGTCTTTCTCTTGGACAACGTAAAGTTAGGCTAGACAGTCTTCCAATTTGCCACATTTACCATTGTGTTGATAAATCTGGCGCAGGTTAGAACTGTCTAGTCTATAAGTTGGTACAAACTTACTTTTTACACCAGAAACTGCGACAAAACTATGGCGCATTTTTGGCGCATTTAAACCATGCCCCTTTTGAGAGGTCACGCCCTTTTGTTGGACGAGGCACAGAAGCGTCTGAAATGGTCTAAAACACATAGTAAATGTGGCGAAAAGCTTGTAAGACATTATTTTTGCCGCAAATTGAGCCAGAATTCTGGCGTAAATGCCTTGATAAATCTGCCCCTATGAGTGCTGGGACATCTCCCAGCTTTCCTGGACACTGGATAGCCTATTCAGGAAAGCTGGATGAAATTCCTTTAATATTTGTAAGATTTTAGGATACATATGACTTTTTCCACTTTTGATTTATAGGGGAAATGAGACAACAAATAAAAACCTAATTATGAAATTTTTAGAGCGTTAATGTTTTATATATTTTCAAATTTTTTTTACATCTCCCAGCTTCCTGGACACTCGATAGCCTATTCAGGAAAGCTGGATGTAATTCCCCACAGCAGGTAAAGCCGAGTGCCTGATGTGGGGGATATGGGGATACACAGCTTAACTGGATGCTGGGTAACCTATCCAGCACCCAGAAAAACTGGGTGACATCCCCTACAGCAGTTAAATCTGGGTGCTTGCTGTGGGGAATAGGGCATCACCCAGCTTTCCTGGATGTGGAATAGGCTACCCAGCATCCAGAAGACATTAAAATTGTGAAAACATCAGCACAGTCCTGAGGATTCAACATAGCCGGGACATACCTGTCCTGTAATATCCGGGATGGTTGGGAGGTATGCAGATACTTTTAGTGAAAATATAATTACGGATTTAATTCTGTCACATAAAAACGTCAGAATTTGCAGCATATAGAATATTGTTACAAAAAATTAAGAACCTTCTAAGTATCAGAACCTTCTAAGTATTGAGAAGCAGTTTCCTTAAAGGGGTTGTCTCGCTACAAAGTTTAGATTTCAACATGTTGGGATCACTAAATAAAGATATTTTCCAAATACATTGCATTGTTCATTTTTTTTGTTAAGAAGCTAAAAGTGAATTTATCACCTATCTGGCTCTCTTTGGTTCCTCAAGTGACCAACCTGTGTACTTCTCCCCTCTGCTGTTTGTTCTATCTGATAGCAGGGAGTGATGTCATCACACAGGTCGCGCAGCACAGAACTCACAGAACTCCAGAAAGTGAGAGCTTGTTTGTTATCTGATCTTTCAGACAAAAGCCAGTAATTACTGCTGTTTACTGTAACTCAGAAGCTTCCCTGGTCCTGACAGCAGGAGATTTATCTAATTAGCAGAAGTTTGAATACACGGAGCTCATATGCTAATTACAGACAGCTTGACCAGGAAGTGACAGAGCAAAGCAGCATTATTTCATTCATGCATCCTATGAGACAACCCCTTTAATTAATGCTTAGGGGCAGTGCGGCCATTAGGGTAGTATTGACAGTACTCCTATCAGGCACACTAATCAGATTTTATATAAAAAAGGGGACCCACTAATATGGTGCATGATAGGAACTGATAGTGGGCGGGCCGAGATGCTTCAGCCTCATGGGGGCCTGAAAATATTTATGGTAACCCCGCATACGGGCCGCAATACTGCACCCAGAGACTTTGCTCCCATGGTTGAGTGGGTCTCAACACTCACACATTGATGGCACATCTAGGAATAGACCATCAAAGTGACAAATCAGAAAACCCCGTTGGTGAATAACATCAGCAACAAACGGATCACTATAGTGAAAACTTCACTGATCATGTCATGTGCCTTCTTATCTGAAAATGCAGTCAAAGAATGGCCATGTTCATTGCACATTTGGTGACATCCGATTAATAACAACATCATGTTGGATTTTAGTTGAATTTTTATAATTGTACAGAAAATTATAAACAAGGAAACAATTGGAAAGAAAAATGAAAAGGTATGTGTGTGTGCCCCCCAGGGCCCAAAAGTATGTCTACACCTTTTCTAGGCGCAGGATCTATAGAAAATTATTCATGGAGTCATTGATGAAATAACCAATAAAGGACCTGCAGATTACATCTGTCCATTACAGCTTGTCTGTAAGCAGAATGTTCATGTCGATTCATGTCTAGATGTCAGTATTCTTATTTATTTAAAGCACCACTAATTCCAGGGCGCCTCGCATTAAAGGGGGGTTTAAAAAAAAATATTGGAACAAAGTACAAGGGTAATCATATATGACTAACAACTGGTACAGAGGGAGAGAGGACCCTGTCCTAGAAGGGGGAGGAGGAAGGTGAGGACATGTTTGTGGTGAAGGGGAAGCGGGGTTATTGAAGGTTGTTTGCCATCATGAAGAGATGGGTTTTCAGGTTGGTTTTGAGGCTAGTAAAAGAGGGGAAGAGTCTGGTGTTTTGGGGTAGTGAGTATGGGGGAAGCACGGGAGAAGTCTTGGTTATATGAGAAGTTGACATGGAGAGAGCAGAGAAGAAGATCCTGTGAGGAGCGGAGATTGCTTTAGGGGAGGGATCGGAGATTAAAAAGGGGGTTTTTCCACGTGTAATGTTGAGTGGGTCCTTTAAAATGGGTATTTAAACACTTTTCAAATAATGTGATTACAAAAAATTGAGCCTGAAAGTACAGACTGCCTACCTCCTTGTTACTTCAAAAGCTTCTATAGATGACCTGACAAGAGCTTTCTGGCCCGGGTTTAAGAGAAAGCTTCTTATTGCAGGAGCTTTTCGGCACCGGGTAGAAAAGTTTTCTTTTGTATACAGAATCCACTAGTTGTAGTGTGATTTCTGAGTAGATCCTGTTTATTGATGACAAGAACATAAAGGGGCCCTTTAAGAGGCGAGGAGCTTTTTAAATGCTTTGGGGGAAAAAGGGGTTGTTTTTGTTACGAAAACCCCTGTTGTAGCTTGATTATTTGAGTGAACTTTTTACACGCTCCTTATGCACGACTCTGTGCTCTGGCTTGTCTCTCTCTCTCTCTCTTAGTAGTGTGGTTGTTTCTTTGTTCTTTGCAATAAAGGGACTCCCCGGGAAAAAACCCCTTTTTAAAAAGGGGTTACATTCGTTGTTCGGCTGATTCAATGCTCTCATTTCAACTCTAGAAATCAGGGGGGCATCACCCCTTCACTGTTCTGCTTGCTCCCCGGGCTCCCCCCTCTTTGAGTCCACGTTCACGTGTCTCTCCTTATCAGGGGCTTTTTTTATAAGGCTGAACTACCACAGGCTGCATTCAACTAGACTGGCACTAAACTCTTTCCCTCACCTGGGATTTGTTCAGGTTTTAATACATTTTCTATTCGGCCAAGATCTCCCTTCTATGCAGGAGAGTTAGGCACCCAGACAAACTGTGCTGTTTTTTGATTGTAGAAATCTGCTGCAGGGGGTTTCTCAGGGTGTGCAGAGAGAAATTGCTACGGCCCCAGTCAGAGAGACGGGATGACAAACAATTGTGCTGTTTCCTGATTGTAGAAACCCTGGTGTTGTGCTGTTTCTTTGGCGGCGAGTAAAAATGTGCCGATCCCTTACTTGGTGAGAGACCGGGAATTCTCGCCCCTGTGAATCGATCGGGGGCGAAAAATTTGTAAATGAGTTCAGCTAGTAATTGCAAGGAGGAGGAATCCAAACCCGCACGGATTCAGTGAAAAACAGAAACAGAAGTAAGGAATACTGTGATAAAAAGACATTTTGCAATGACTTTAAATTTTGCAAATTTTCTTGTTTTCACTGTCCCCTTTTCTAAGACCCTTTAATGAAATGAATTCAACCCTTTAAGGCAGAGGGGGGGGTTATGGAGGAGGAGGTTACGGAGAGCCTTGTAGGTAAGTTAGTAACTGGAATGAATTCCTTGGGGAATGGGGAGCCCCGTAGGTTGAAGGGTTTTTTTTCACAAAATTGAAATCGGGCCCAAAGGTTTTTTTGGTGATAAATTTCCAGATCATGCGTAATTTTGGGGAAAATCTGTGCATCATCTATTAACCCCCTTCCGCGGAGAGTTTTGCCCCTCTGACGAGCCCCATTTTTGAAATCTGTATGTGTCACTTTATGTGAAATAACTTTTTGACACTTTAACCTATCCCTGTGTTCAGAGATTGTTTTCTGTGAAACCATATACTTTAAGATAGTAAGAAATTTTGGTCCAAAAAATGTTGTTTATTTTTGAAAAAAATCAAAAAAATCGTGAAAATTTGAAAAATTTCCAAATTTTTAAATTCAAAATTTTCTGATGTAAGACGATAGTTATTCCATCAAAATAGTTTATAACTAGCTTTTACCCAAGTCTGCGTAGTTTGGCCAAATTTTTTTAAAAAGTTTTTTTTTTTTTTACGACATTAGGGGGGGTTAGAAATTTTGTAGTTTTAAATTTTTAAATTTTTTAACAAA